>QAOA01008053.1:510513-645153 GCA_003255065.1 Cercis canadensis | reverse complement strand
AGATATTTGAAGGGTGATATGCTCATTAGAAATTTGAGTCTTCTAAAAGTAATAGTCAAATGGCAATGACTTTGAGAATAGACATAGAAAACAAGTAGTTTAAAAGACATAAGAATTTCCTATGTTTATTTAGGTAATCAATATAGGAAACTCTTTTCTGTTGATGAAGAAATTTAGAATTCTCTTTCCATTGTTTGATATAAAAAATAGTATAATATATGATACTCTTGTGATGTTTGAATGAAAAATAAATGTCCTCCCATTTTACACAGGGTTATTCCCGTTATAACTTTTCTTAAAATCTATACAAAATAGTAATAATAATTAGATGACAAGGGTACTCTAATTAGGTTACAATTTCTCTATCGTATTTAAATATAAATGAGTTGAAATGAGTAGAGGTCGGGTATGATGATTGAGATGGAAAGGGAACGAAAATCAAAATTATAACTAGGTCTAGGTATAATTTTTAGGAGAAAAAGATTAAATAACCTATAGCACTAGGAAAAAGATTGAGGTTAGACTATGGGTACAAGTTTCCTAAAGTTTTAATAGGATTATAATTTGGGTAATCAATAAACCAACCCCAACGGGTGATTGAATATGATTTTCTATGGCACTTGGAAAAAAGGTGGGATTACACCATGTGGACAAGTTTTCAAAAATTCTAATAGGACTATAATTTAGATAATCACTAAAGCAACTCCAACAGGTAATCCAATAAGATTTTAGATTATGTTTTGCCCCCCGCCATAATACCCGGCCGCGCATCGCGCGGGGCTCAGTACTAGTATATTTTTTTAAAAAAAACCAAGAATAAACATGAATCCCAAGAATTGAAGGCAAATATCATACTCAGAAGTTATAGGCAACAATAAATTATACCACCAAGAAAGACATAACACCAAGGTATCAAGAATGTAATTACGATGCACCAATGCACTAAAATGAAGAAAAAGATTGCTGAGATGCCAAGTTTGGTGTTTTTTTTTTTATTTTTGGTTAATACCATGAGTACCCTTATTTTTTTTAATTGAGCGTGAGACTAATCTCGTTCAAGGATTAAAGCAATTACAATTTTCCATCTTCCAATAATGCTATCATTGGACTTTGAACCCTAGATCACAGCTAAGGATGTGTTGATTGGTGGTAACTAGTGAGGTGCAAAGTCATAAATAATCCAATCAAGCTTGGTTTCTCTCTTAAAACATAGCCACGGGTTCTTCAAGATCATCAAAAGCTTTCTTAAGATATGGTACAAAGTGGTGTGGGCCTTTGAATTCTTAGGGAGTTTGTCCACACGAGAAAGAGGGATTTCAATTAGATCTATACAAGGTTTTAAATTTGGAGGGGCTTTATGTTAGATAAAAATTTATTCATGGGCATTCACTTATCCGCTTAAGCTTTTAGGTTGAATCGGTTCTTGACATGATATCATAGCCTTTTTGACCAAACGGTCAGGAGATCGAATCCTTTTGCCCTCACTTTCTCAATTAAATTGAAATTTCAGCACATAGTATAAATGTGTCTGTGCTTTGTCTATGCTTAAAGCCCAAAGGGCTTTCGCATGTGGGGGTGTTTTAGATATAAATCTATTCATGGGCCTTCACCTATCAGCTTAAGTTTTTAGGTTGAATCGGTTCTTGACACTTTAGGTAGACATTTGATGTTTGTTGGTATTGAAATGGATGAGATTTTGTGACCCTTATGAGCTAAGTTTTGCAAGCTTAAAGTAAGAGATTATGAGTTATGTGTTTGAATCTAAAATCATCTAAAAGTACCAAATTCTAACCATGGGAACACAGCTATGTGAAGCTTCCTTTGTAGCTCTTCCCTAGAGGTTATAGTGTCCAAGCTTTTCTGGGTAATATTACTGTGTCCAAACTAAGAATGCTGCTGATTTTATTTGCATTTAACATTAGCCATTCTTCAGACATAGCTGGCCCACCCAAATCAATCATTGCTGGAAATGGAACTATGCAATTAACTTTAGCCATCTAAAAAGACAGCTAAGCTACTGGTCATCATTGCAATCTATGAGATATTAAGATTTATAGTGAAATTTAGGAAAAGTTGTTGCCAAATGAAAATTTCAGTAAGAATACATTCAAAGAAAATTAATTCTTTGGGGAAATAGAATTTTCTTATTTTTGTTAACAAATTATATTCAAAGAAAGGTATAAATTTTTACTTCTAACTATATGGTCTATGATTGAGTGACATTAAAGTTATACTTAGAATTTGTAAGTTTCATGTTCAACTTGGAGTTGCAACNAAAAAAAAAAAAAAAAAAAAAAAAAAAAGCAAGGTATCTATGCCTATAGCACCTAAAGAAAATGTACTTGCACCTCCAAGCAATTTTCACTTCCTTTCTATACTTGGGAATATTTGTTTTATTTTACTTTGCTAATAAGTTTTAGGAAATTTTTTAGTGCCTTCGTTGTATATAATACATGAGTCAATTATCTAATTTTTGTGTCTCACATAGATATAGTCAAAGTTAATTATATAGACAAAGTAATAAATCTTTGTAGTTAAAGATATATATTTTCTTGTTTCTAAAGAAATATAGTATGAAAATTGTCTTAAATATTAATTAATACTATATAATGAGATATACCGTTTCAAGTAAATTTGATCAAAGTTTAATAATAATTATTAAATATCACATCAAAAAAAGTTATTATTAGATAAAAAGGAATATAAATATATTCATATATCTATTTAAAATTACTTATAAATTCACCTTATTGTAACAAACAAAGTTGAGAGAATTATTATAAAAAGGACTCACATAAAAAAATTATTATTTAAATTTAGCCATGTGAATAAAAAATGGATAAAAAAGAAAAGAAAATATAATAGAGAAGAAACCAACTGACCTTGGTCTTCTGTCCAAAATCAACTAGGGTGGAAACAATTCATTCTATNCCAAAATCAACTAAGGTGGAAACAATTCATTCTATACAATTAGCCAATTGTTTTAGAAGAGGGTCCCATTCGGATGGTTTTCAACTAGGCCCAATCCAAGAGGTTTAATTTTTGTAATAATTCAATTACTCACATCATCAATTTATTCAGAAAATAATGGAAAACATGAAGCCCTTTTACCATCTCAAATATATTCTAAAAAAAACCTAGAATAAACGCGAATCCCTAGAATTGAAGCCAAAGATCATACTTAGAAGATACCGGCAACAATAAATTATACCACCAAGAAAGACATAACACCAAGGTATCAAGAATGTAATTATGATGCACCAAATACACTAAAATGAAGAAAAAAAATTGATGAGATGCCAAGTTTGGTGTTTTTTTTTTTTTTTTTTTTTTTTTTTNTTTTTTTGTTAATATCACGAATATCTTTATTTTTTTTCAATTGAGCGTGAGACTAATCTCATTCAAGTATTAAAGCAATTACGATTTCTCATCTTCCAATAATGCTATCACTAGACCTCGAACAATTGACCACAGCCAAAAACGTGTTGATTGGTGGTAACTAGTGAGGTGCAAAGTCATAAATAATCCAATCAGGCTTGATTTCTCTCTGAAAACATAGCCACGGGTTCATCAAGATCATCAAAAGCTTTCTTAAGATATGGTACAATGTGGTGTGGCCTCTGCATTTTCAAGGAGTTTGTCGACATAGGGAAGATAGATTTCAATTAGATCTATACAAGGTTTTAAATTTGGAGGGACTTTAGGTAGACATTTGACGTTTTTGGTGTTGAAATGATAGATATTTTGTGACCCTTTTGAGCTAAGTTTTACAAGCTCAAAGTAAGATATTATGAGTTCTGTGTTTGAATCTAAAATCATATCTAAAAGTACTAAATACTAACCATGGGAACACAGCTATGTGAAACTTCCTTGGTTGCTCTTCCCAGGTGGTTACTGTGTCCAAGCTTTTTTTGGGTAATATTACTCTGTCCAAACTAAGAATGCTGCTGATTTTTTTTTTTGCATTTAACATTAGCCTTTGAAACTTCAGACATAGCTGTCCCACCCAAATCAATGATTGCAGGAAGATGGAAGTATGCAGTTAACTTTAGTCATCTAAAAAGACAGCCAAGCTACTGGTCATCATTGCAATCTAAGAGATATTAAGATTTATGATAAAATTTAGGAAAAGTTGTTGCCAAATGAAGAGTTCAGTAAGAATATATTCAAAGAAAATTAAATCTTTGTTAAAATAGAATTTTCTTATTTTTGTTAACAAATTATATTCAAAGAAAGAGATAAATTTTAACTTCTAACTATAAGAGGTCTATGATTAAGTGATATTGAAATTATATTTAGAGCTTGTAGGTTTCACGTTTAATTTGGAGTTGCAACTAAAATACAAAAAAAAAAAAAAAGCAAGGTATCTATGCCTATAGCACCTAAAGAAAATGTACTTGCACCCCCAAGCAATTTTCACTTCCTTTCTAAACTTGGGAATATTTGTTTTATTTTTACTTTGCTCATAAGTCTTAGGAAATGTTTTAGTGCCTTCTTTGTATATGATACATGAGTCAATTATCTAATTTTTGTGTCTCACATAGATATAGTCAAAGTTAATTATATAGACAAAGTAATAATACTTTGTAGTTATAGATATATATTTTCTTGTTTCTAAAGAAATATAGTATGCAAATTGTCTTAAATATTAATTAATACTATATAATCAGATATACCTTTTTAAGTACATTTGATCAAAGTTTAATAATAAGTATTAAATATCACATCAAAAAAAAATTATTATTAGATAAAAAGTAATAGAAATATAATCATATATCTATTTAAAATTACTTATAAATTCACCTTATTGTAATAAACAAAGTTGAGAGAATTATTATAAAGGACTCATATAAAAAGATTTATAAAAAAAAAAAGTATTATTTAAAATTAGCCATGTGAATAAAAAATGGATAAAAAAAAAGAAAATAATTGTCCATTTGATTGGTTATAAAGGGCAACAAGTACTGTTTTTTTTTTCCCTGTAAATATCTAGCTTTCGGTGGAAGCATCAAAGTCAATATATATAAATAATAGAGAAGAAACCAACTGACCTTGGTCTTCTCTCCAAAATCAACTAGGGTGGAAAAACATCATTCTATACAATTAGCAAATTGTTTTAGAAGAGGGTCCCATTTGGATGGTTTTCAACTAGGCCCAATCCAAGAGGTTTTTGTAATAATTCAATTACTCACATCATCAATTTATTCAGAAAATAATCGAAAACATGAAGCCCATTTACCATCTCAAATATATTTAAAAAAAAAAACCAAGAATAAACACGAATCCCTAGAATTGAAGCCAAAGATCATACTTAGAAGATACAGGCAACAATAAATTATGCCACCAAGAAAAACATAACACCAAGGTATCAAGAATGTAATTACGATGCACCAAATGGGCTAAAATGAAGAAAAAGATTGCTGAGATGCCAAGTTTGGTGTATTTTTATTTTTTTTTTGTTAATACTACAAATACCCTTATTTTTAGCAATTGAGCGTAATACTAATCTCATTTAAGGGTTAAAGTAATTACGATTTCCTATCTTCTAATAATGATATCATTGGACCTCGAACCTTTTATCACAGCCAATGACGTATTGATTGGTGGTAACCAGTGAGGTGCAAAGTCATAAATAATCTAGTCAGACTTGGTTTTTGTCTAAAAACATAGCTGCTGGTTCTTCAAGATCATCAAAAGCTTTCTGAAGATACGGTACAATGTGGTGTGGCCTCTGCATTTTCAGGGATTATGGCTACATGGGGAAGGGGGATTTCAATTAGATCTATACAAGGTTTTAAATTTTGATGGACTTTTGGTAGGCATCGGATGTTTTTTGGTGTTGAAATGATAGAGATTTTGTGATCCTTATGAGCTAAGTTTTGCAAGGTCAAAGTCAGAATTATGAGTTATGTATTTGAATCCAAAATCATATCTAAAAGTGTAAGAAAAAAAAAAAGTAAGAGATTATGTAACCAAATGCTAACCATGGGAACACAGCTATGTGAAGCTTTCTTGGTTGCTCTTCCCAGGTGGTTACTGTGTCCAAACTAAGAATGCTGCTTTATTTGCATTCAACATTAGCCTTTGAAACTTCAGACATAGCTGGCCCACCCAAATCAATGATTGCAGGAAGATGGAAGTATGCAGTTAACTTTAGTCATCTAAAAAGACAGCCTAGCTACTGGTCATCATTGCAATCTAGGAGATATTAAGATTTATAGTGAAATTTAGGAAAAGTTGTTGCCAAATGAAGAGTTCGGTAAGAATATATAGAGTTTTCCAAACTTTACATGTAAATATATATGAAGAAGGGATATATTTGTAAGTATATAAATAAATAAAATGTATTTTTTTTAATCCACCACATGCAAGCTGCATTATAACTGCAGCCAAATCTAATTCCTACATTGAGATAATCGAATTTTTTTTTTCTCAATGGTCATTGTATGTAAACATGCAATGACCACCAGTCAACAGACACAAAAAAGTGATAATTAAGACCAAACACTCAAAAACGATAACTTTGTTGTCCATGATGAACATTGGTCGTTGTGTGGTCCTCAATAATTATTGCTATGATGTTTACTTAGAATTATAGCTTTTGTGTTTCTTGACTAGTAATCATTGCATGTTTATTCACAATAACTACTGAGAAACAAGGAAAATTTGGAAAGTAGCTAGTGGCACCAAGTAAGAAGTACTCTTTTGGCACTCACTTGGATATATTTGTTTTTAGGCACCAAAAGTTAAGTATCTCAAAATTTTTAGACGAGGCAAATTTTGATTAAAAAAGACAACAACTACAAGCAATTAATAAATGATAACCACAAGTCTAATCCTAATTTGGGTAAGAATTTTACTGCGTATATTAGTCATCATGTATTAGTTAGAGAAGGCTATTTTGATTAGGTATGTTGTTATTATCATATATTAATTGCATATATTTATTCTATTTTTCTAAGAGAAGCTTGTTTTGTTTAGAAAACAAAAACTTCCATTAAGAATGGTTATTCTTTGTATTAGTTATCGTATATTTGTTGTATGTTGCTATTTTTATGAGGAATGTGGTCATCATTATATTAAAATATAAATAAAAGAATGAATATGAATTTATCATCTAACAATTAAATATTATTTTTAATAATTAATAATAAATCTACTTATTAACAAATATTATATTCAATTAATAATTATTGTATTGATAAATTTTTATGTTAATCTTCCATCAAAAAAATAATTCACATTACACTATACATTATTTTGTAGTACAAATATCAAGTATGTAAATATAAATATACATTATAATAAAATTGAATAATATTATTACAATTCATAGTTATTAAATAATGAATAAAACATATTTATTATAAAATAAATAAATAATAATAAATAAATTTATTGTTCATAAGTAAATATTATATGTGCTCCATACAATTATGTAAATTTCTATGAAAATATTATTAGTTATATTTTCAACTAAAAATTTTAACTTTATCTGTACTCTATCTAAAGAAAAGAAAAAAATTTTGCCCTTAAATTTTGATGTAGCATTAAAAATTAGTTACAATTCATTCAAGAGAACTCTGAAATAGTAATTATATGAAATGTTCGATCTTTTCTATTGTTGACACCCTATCAGCAACTGATTACTACTCCTCCCCATGAAAAGAGACAGAGACATTAAAAATCTAATGAAGGCCATGGATATCTTGCAGAACAATTCCTAATTTGGGTTCATCATGATATCTTCGTTGAACAACTTCTTCCCACCCCAATTCCAGTGCCAATTGAGCACATCATCTATAAGAGAGAAAAATCGTGGGTTTTTTTTTTTTTTTTTTTTTTTTNTTTTTTTTTTTTTTTTGTACGTGTTTTTGTTTGTGTGGCATACTCAGTTGACAAAGCATACAGGTGCCACAGCAACTAAGGGTCAGGGTAGAGCCCAATTGTTATTTTAAATTTTTTAGTGATTGGGAAAAATTAAATAGACTAGATGTAAAATTTTGTATTTAATGTTTACAAGAAGCATTTGCATCTTTCTAATGTGATTCTCAAATATGTATAAGTAGATTGAATGAATTTCAATGATTGAGCATTGGGTGTTTTATTATATAGAGGTTTTGAGACATGAATTTGGATGTGCTAGGACGTAGAATTATGAAAAGAATTAGGCTACTGGTTACCCCATGTTATAGCCTCTAGTGAAAACACAAAATAAAAAAAAAAAAAAAAGATTGGATGAATTTTTGCAGTGATAATTTAGTACCAAAATAAACAAAGGGAAATGCTATTTTCACACACTAGTTTGTTAATGACATATTCATTTTAATGTTTAAATATGATATAAACTAAATTATCCTCATTCAAAAATAAAAAAAGTTTTTAAAATTTGACTAATCATAATGTTCTTTTCTAACTCTTATTAATTGTAGCTCAATTTTTTAGTTAAAAATAGAATATATGATTAGTTAATTTTAAAAACTTTCTATTTTTAAATTATGATAATTTAGTCTATATCATATTTAGATATTAAAAATAGAGGCTTCCTAAAGAAATTACAATAAAACAAAAAAAACTTGTTTGATAGGGTTGTTTTCAAAAACATGTTTTGAAAACTTCTTTTCACAAAATTATTTTAAAAACAAGAAAACAAAAAAAGAGAGGGCTATTTTCAAAAACTATTTTTAAAAACAAAAAAACAAAGACACTTTCAAACACACCCTATATGTTTGTTAAATAATTTTCTCCTTCTTTTCTTATTTAATTATTATTAGTGTGTGTGGAACATGTTATAAATAGAAATGAAATTATTTCAATTGAAAATAAGTAATTTGTACATCCCAAAA
Source organism: Cercis canadensis (assembly GCA_003255065.1). Taxonomy (NCBI): domain Eukaryota; kingdom Viridiplantae; phylum Streptophyta; class Magnoliopsida; order Fabales; family Fabaceae; genus Cercis; species Cercis canadensis. The sequence continues at coordinate 636,307 of QAOA01008053.1, read as the reverse complement.
AAACTGCTTGGATTTGTAAATCATCAAATATTACATAATTAAACCATTAAAAATGAATTGACTTTTTAAGTTAATATTGTTAAACACAAATTTCATGAAAGAATTCATTTGCAAATGAATTCAATTCTAAAAATGTTGGTGTTTTAAACATGCAGTTAGTGAATATATCAATAAAGTGCCAAGAGATATTAAGGAAAAACAAAAGAATATTGATAATCCAATAGGCACTATTATCATCAAATTGAGACAAAATTACAATAGATGGCAGATAAGAACAAATTTCAAATGGCTTTTTTTTTCCTTTCCTTTTTCCCTTGAACCTCAACACATAATGTTTTCTTTTCAATCGAAATTGTTCCATAACATTAAATATTTCTTAAGTGATTACTAAAGCAACGGAGATCTACACCTTAACAAATCATGCACACCAAGTCACAGGCAATAATAGCTCACCCATTCTAACCCTTCAACTTCTCCTCCTCTTACATACTCATTAATTTCGTTGCCTCTGTAATTTCATTTATTCGCATCATAATTTTTTGTGGCTCCCAAAATTCTCGGAATGCCCACTCCCACTATCCCTTTCTCTTCTCCACATCAAAGCTGTGTGCTTTTGGAAAAGTACATGAAAAGAAATAGAAACAAGCTTGAAAGAGTGCTTAGGGTGCCATTTGAGTTTCTGCATTACACAGAGAGGAAAGATTACCATCTCAGATTCTGCCCTTAGGTCAAAATGAAGTTCAAGGATCCTTCAGTGATTCACCTAAACTTTTAAGGTAAGCATAGACTTTAGTATAGTGTTTTTGAATCTAAAACTTTCGTGATGGAGTACTGAATTTTTGCTATTAATTACTGTTTTTTTCCATGGTTTTTGGCCGTGGCAAATGTACTATTTTTTTTTTNGTACTTTTTTTTTTTTTGTAGTGATAATGTTTTTTGAATCTAAAACTTTCGTGATGGAGTATTGAATTTTCAACTAAATTAATGGAGTACTAGAAGGTTTTTGTAATTGTATGGTTAATGGTTTCCATCTCTGCATTGTTTCTTGATTTGGCAAACCTGTTTTAAGTATTGTGATTGAATTTTGCAATGTTTTCCCNCTCCTCTCTTAACAATGCTCTCACTATACAATTACGGTTTCTTGATTTGGCAAACCTGTTTTAAGTATTGTGATTGAGTTTTGCAATGTTTTACCCTTGGTGTGTAGATTCTTTCCATTTTCAACATCCAATGGCTAGGATCACTGCTTAACTTTAGATTAATCATATTGTTAAAGATTTTTATTTTTTTATTTTTGGAAGAGATACAAATATATAAGTCAGAACCACAACTTGTAGTTTCAAACAACAAATTAAGGATTAAAAGAACTATATATCAATTACCATTATTTACTTTCTTTGTTTAACTTGATTCCCTTCTTTTTATGATATGATCGTTCATAACAATTATTATTATGAAGGTTGATATTTTAATTTTACTTAAATTAGATTTCTCACTTCTCAGCAATCAACCACTTGAATAATTATGATGCTCATTAATTTAATAAAATATTACTTAATCTTTTTGTTGGAAAGTATTTTAGTAATTAGTGGGTTTTGTATTTCACTAATCAACTTCCTTGAGTATTATAAATAAACTTATAATCTAATTTTAACATTTTTAATTAGATCAATTAATTTATGTTTTATAAGTAAAAACGATCCTCTTGAGAATAGTATTTGGAAAATTTTCTTGATGAAGTTGAAGTTTTATTATCTTTTTTCTTTTTTACTCTGGTTATGGTTATCATATCAGTTTTGATTGTTATTGTAATCTTTTTGTTCCATATATTAAAGACATGTATTCTGTAATCTGTATAAATATTAATTTTCTAAATTTTCTGATGTGGTCTATTAATGGAAATAAATAATTCAATATATCTCTAAAAAATAATTTTTTTTTTTTCATTTTCAATCTTTTACAATATCATTATAATGCAAGAATAATTATTTTTTATGCAAATCTCTAGTAAACTATTCATTGTATTGTTTTGAACAATTTTCACCAACTTCACTTCCAACTCATTTAAAAAGTTAAAGCAGGTCTTTCAAATAATTTTAACTAGTCTCACATAAAAGAACACGTATAAGTTAAGATTAATATGAAATGGTAAAATAAATGTCACTAATTACTATACCAGTAAAGCGGGTACACTCAAACTACGACTAATTACATGAAGGAAAACAATCTTTCTAAAAAGAAATACTTTTAATTATAAATTTTGTTATATATAAAATAAATTTTAATATATCAAATCATACGGTTTATTAACTGCAGTCTCCACATTTATTTTCTGTTATATAACTGCTTCGAAGCAAAGACTTAATGCAAGTTGTACTAATTTTTCACTATTAAATCTTATCTAATTTTGTGATAGTATTGCCATAGTTATAACTACTATATACTTTTTGCTTAGCAATTAAAAAAATGAAATATTTCATATAATTTTGAGAAAATTAAATAAAATAATTTTAAGTAAATTTTAAATTTATATTTAATTATACTTTAGTCACTCTTCCATAGCTATTTAAAATTTTATATGATCACTAGTCATTTTGTAATTCTTAAAAGTTAACGTAGATATATAAAACTGCAAATCACCATTAGTCAAAGTACAATTAATTCTTTTTATTTGACTTCTTTAACAATAATTTCTCTATAATTTTCTTAATTCCATTTTTCTATTTGATAAAACATATTTACACAACTCTTCTCTTTTTCTTTTTTTGCCTACAGTTTCTATAGAGCATGATTGAAATAGAACATAATACAACATACACAATAGCTTCTAGAGGAAGCATTAATAGATTGACTTCATTCGACGACCTCGGTCTTGTATAGTCTGCTTTCAATCTTTTGTCGTCTTTTGCTTTGCTGAGGTGTCCGCGTTTTCTTTCGGCATGAGGAAAGGTAAGAGATGGTTTATCACTTTGTCTATTGGGTAAAGACCATGGAAATTAATGGGTCCCAATGCATATTTTTTTCTTCATAACTCAGTAGTGGTTGTACGAGGATTCTTGCGTGGTATTCCTTTTCCTATTATCCCCTTTTCCTTTCAAGTTAAGAAATCATTCTGCTACTTTACCCGTTGACGACTCTATAATATGGGTCTTGGTCAAAATGGGTTTCTGATGAAACCATTTGTTCTGTATTTGCTGATGCATTTTAGGATTCTTCGAGTGAAGGAAACAGAGGAAAAGGGAAATGGAGGAAGGTGGGAGTTCAAGCCAGAAAAGGGTGATAAACCATGATTTTGGGTTCACTGACATCATATTTTCTTGGTCCATTGAAGACATTTTCAATGAAGATTTGTACAAGAACCAGGTCAGAAGTTAGAAGTATTATTCCTTCATGCCCATTGGTTTTAGTTCATTTATTTCTGGAAAAGTTTTGATTTTTTTCCCCCTAGTGGGTTGTGTGTCTGATAAAAATGGGTACTTTTTCATCCTCCATAGCTTTTGGAGTTAAGGTTTACTTACCAAACGTGGAATGCATTATTCATGGTTGAGTTATTTGATGTTATTTAGGCCCATTTGGATAGAATGAGCTTCTATACTATCATAAGTGCTTATATGCACATAAAACAGCTTATTACCCTCTAAAAAGTTATTTTAACTTATTTTATGAAGCTATTTTTTAGAGCTTCTAAGAAGCAGACCTTGTAGAAGCTCATAACATGATTTTAGAGGCGCTTCTCCAATTGTATATCCAAACACAAAACAACTTAATTTGAAAGGAGCTTATCGTATAAGAGCTTATGTAAGTGCTTGAATAAGCCATTTACAGGGCCTTAATGGGTGAGGATTGTAGTCGAGAGTTGCTTAGGCTTGGTTTGTTTTGGAGTTTAAACCAGTGATCAAGCTGGAACACTAGCTTAAAACAGCCTAAACAAACTTAATCAAGCTTATATTAATAAAATAAATAAAATGTATAAAGATATGTGTAAATTATATATAAATATTCTATAATATGTTTTATTATATATTTTTATGCTCCACTCGTTTAGTTAAACAGCTTTTCTATATGCTTAAGCTCGGATTGTTTATTATACGAACCAATTTCACCCTTATAGTGGTCCTGACTCTTATGGTCCGAGCCTGTAATCTTATGATGGTACGGTGTTCCTTAACACACCATTACCTGAAGAGCTAATATATTAAATGAATAATGGCTGATAGATGGTTTAGCATCATTATTTTGCTTAGTGTTTCATTATGTAGTTTATTATTGTGTTGATTTGCTTTTGGTATACATATTCAGCTGCATGTCTGTGACTAACCCACTTAAATTCTTCTCGTGCACTGAATAATCATAAAGGAGCCTGTTGTTCCTTGTAACTAAGTACTGTAATTAAATGTTTCTCTCTTTCCAATCATCATATATTTACTAGGAAATGGTGTTTATTAATCTGTATTTGGGGTTGGTTTGGTGTTTAGCTGTGTTACAACTTTACCATAACAAGGACAATTTACTAATTTTCATATACTTCTCAATGCCTTTACTATATATGGATTGGTATATTCATTATGCTGCTCAATGCTCCCTTAACTGCAAAAAGCTATTTTGACTTTCCCAGAAGAAACAGAATAAAGATATATCTATTGTTGTTCTATCTGCATAGACACCTGCACTGCATTCACACATTTTGTGAGATTTTTGGTATATCTAGAATTTAAAAATGTTACAAAATTTCACTGGTAATAATGTAATTTGTTTGGTAAGCGACTAAGCGTATTAATGTAAATGAAGTGCATTAGTGCTCTGCAAACAATGTGAAGGGCCAATTTTAAGATTTTACATGTTTTGCACAAAATCTAATGAAAACTTTAACGTGGTTATTTTTAAAATAGGGATGATCTGTCAATGAAATGTCAAATCCACTAGTTACCTTATATGATCATGGCATAGAGGACCTTTGGGTTTAAAATTATCCGAAGTGATGGAGTAGCCCTTAGCTTTCCAATTTGAATGCTGAGGCTAGTTCTGAAATGTTCCATTTCACAGAAGGTCCTATCTATAAATGTATCTGTGATACTCATCCATTTGTTGAAGACTATGAATCCCAGTTTATGTTCAATGCTTGATAATCTTTTGGTCATATTTACTGTGAGGGTAGACCTAGTAATTGGCATTTACTTAATGAATTTGGATCTTATTTGTGGTTTTCCAAGATATAAAGTTTGAGCCGGCATTTCAATGTCACTTCTTTATTCTTTTCAGGTAGAAAAAATTCAACTATCATTTCCATCAGTTCACCATTATTTTGGGTCATATATGTACCCATTATTGGAAGAGACTCGAGCGCAATTATGTTCAAGTATAGAAATCTTATCCAATGCGCCCTTTGCTGAAGTAATTGCAATTGAGGAGGCCAAACCATATGGATTACAACTGTATGGTGTGGAAGTTGAAAGCTGGAGAAACAGGTTCACTGATCGCGGAAAGGAGCCATACAAAACATTACCTGGAGATGTCTTTGTTTTGGCTGATGGGAAACCTGAAACTGTAGATGATTTACAAAGGGTGGGAAGGTTCTGGACTTTTGTATCAGTAACTAATATCACAGAGGATGAGAATGAGGATGATAGTACATCTGTTTCTTTTAAAGTTAAGGCGCCAAAATACATTGACCTTGATGAAGTGAGCCAGAAATCTCTGTTTGTTATTTTTCTGACAAATGTTATACCCAGCAGAAGAATATGGAATTCTCTGCACAAGTCTGGAAATTTGGAGCTTATCAAGAAAAATTTATGCACTAGTGAAGTGGTAAGAGACTATATTGTAGATTTTAATACATCTTTTTATAGTTATGTCACTATTATATGCATATACAGTAATAACATGGTAAGTTGGTGTAATTAAATGTTGTCATTGTGTTACGAGATACAAAGTAGAACATACTGATAGATCTTTGGGTATGTGCATATTTGGTACTACTAATATATATGTGTTACTGTAGACCTAGTGTAGGTGAATCACTATATTTTCTATATTTGTCTTCAATTGGAAAAGACATTTTATCCTTGCAGGGATGGATATTATTGATGATTTATTAATAATTGAGATCTTTTGTTGGTAGTTTAACTAATGGATCTGTTCTTGCACAGGTTGAGGAGAGTTGTGATTACTGTTCTGCAGAGACTGATGCTATAATAAATGAGAATTTATCATCTAAATTGAATGAATCCCAAAATAATGCAATTCTTGCATGTCTTTCTAGCATTCATTGCAATCACAAGCCTACTGTGGATCTTATTTGGGGTCCACCAGGGACTGGAAAAACTAAAACTTTGAGTGCACTGCTTTTTGCTCTCATGAAGATGAAATGTAGAATCCTTGTTTGTGCCCCAACCAATGTTGCCATTAAAGAAGTGGCATCACGTGTCTTGAGCATCGTGAGAGAATCATTTGAATCTGAATCTGATGCTTTATTCTGTCCATTGGGGAACATGCTATTATTTGGGAATAAAGAGCGGCTCAAGGTTGGGGCAGGCATTGAAGACATATATTTGGATTATCGTGTTAAACAGCTAACAGTGTGTTTTGCACCAGTTACTGGTTGGAGGTCTTGTTTTGCATCAATGATTGGTCTTCTAGAAGATTGTGTTTCTCATTATCATGTATATGTTGAGAATGAATTGGCAAAGAAGGAAAAAAGCCTTGATGAGAGCAGAGAGGCAAAGGGCACAAATAATTCTAGTCTTCACAAGGAGAAGCCCAAATCTTTTCTTGAGTTTGTGAGAGAAAGGTTTATGTCTGCCACATTGCCACTCAGAAATTGTATTTCTATCTTATGCACACATGTAGCTAGAAGCTACATTTTGGAACATAACTTCCAAAACATTGTGTGCCTGATTAAGATACTTGATTCTATTCAAGCTTTACTGGTTGAAAATGATATACTTCATGAAGAACTGGAAGAGCTTTTTTCTCTTCCAGAAATTCTGGAGAATTCTGCACTGTCGTTCACTGGTGCTGCATACAAATTATACAAGAAGAAAACTGAATGCCTCTCTGTTTTAAGAGATCTTAAAGGCTCCCTTGGTCAGCTTGACCTACCAACTTCACTGAGTGATATACGAATTAGAGAATTCTGTTTTCGATCATCTTCATTAATTTTTTCCACAGCTTCTAGTTCCTATAAGCTGCATTCCATGGACAAGGAGCCACTGAGCATTTTGGTTATAGATGAAGCTGCACAATTAAAGGAATGTGAATCAATAATACCTCTTCTACTTCCAGGCATAAAGCATGCCATTCTTGTTGGAGATGAATGCCAGCTACCGCCAATGGTTGAAAGTAATGTACGTAGATGTTCATTTGTATCCTTAGACTTGCTAACCTGTACTTTTTTGTTAAATTCTGTATCCCTCAACCCCCTCGCCCCCCTTCTTCCCAAATCCCCCTACTGTTGATTGATACTTCTCTTCTTAAGGTTTCTTATGAAGCTGGCTTTGGGAGAAGCTTATTTGAAAGGCTAAGCACATTGGGTCACTCAAAGCACCTTCTCAATATACAGTACAGGATGCATCCATCAATAAGTTCATTCCCAAATTCATATTTTTATTTCAACGAAATACATGATGCAGCGAATGTTAAAAGAAAGAACTATGTGAAGCAATATCTTCCATGGCCAATGTTTGGTACCTATTCTTTCATAAATGTAGTTGGTGGAAGGGAAGAGTTTGATGATGCTGGACGAAGCCGCAAAAATATGGTTGAAGTAGCTGTTGTGGTGAAAATATTGAAGAACTTGTATAAAGGTTTGTCTCTCTAAATTTTCATGTTCTTAGCTGCAATCTGCCATAATTTTTTTTTTTTTTTTATACTTGTCATTCCCCCTGGGATAGTTGTGTGATTGTGAAATATTCTTGCTATCATTGTGATGACATAAAAATCCCGATATAGAAAATTTGATGGGTTTAGAAGATAAGTGATTACCAATTACCATTGAATGAAGTTGCTAAATTTGAAGTTAAATTGTGTAGTTAATAGTAAACTTTTCCACAAGTATAAGGATCACAAATAAATGAAGTGATACATATCAGTTATGCTATATTTGATTTTATTAAATACAAATATCCCAAGGAAAAGAATAGATAAATGCAGGTTGAAATGACTGAATATCCCAGATAGGAGAATATTGCTTAGAGCATATACCTTGTTGTACAATGTGTATCTTTTGAATTTCTATATACTATTTATGTGTGCTTTGGCCTGCTCTGCAGTGTGGCTTGGCTCGAAAGAGAAGCTCAGCATTGGTATAGTGTCTCCATATGCTGCCCAAGTTGTTGCGATTCAAGAGAAACTTGGACAGAAGTATGACGGACTCAATGGTTTTCATGTGAATGTGAAGTCAATTGATGGTTTTCAGGGTGGTGAACAGGATATTATTATACTATCAACTGTGAGAACTAATAGCCATTCATCACTTAAGTTCATTTCCAGTCCCCAGAGAACTAATGTTGCTCTTACAAGGGCTCGGTAGATCTCTTACAATGAAGTCTTATTATAAGTTTGCTTGAAGTCTTATCATAATGTGCTGACAAACTGTTGTTGCTTTGATAATCTGCAGATACTGTTTATGGATTTTGGGAGATAATAGGACCCTGACAAATCAAGAAACTGTTTGGAAGGCCTTAGTGCATAATGCTAAGAATCGTCAATGTTTCTTTAATGCTGATGAAGACAAGGATATGGCCAAAACTATCTTGGATGTCAAGAAAGAATTGGATCAATTTGATGATTTGCTTAATGCAGAAAGCGTCCTTTTCAGAAATGCTAAGTGGAAGGTATATATTTTTCCAATTATTAGTTTTGTTATTTAATTTCTTTGAATTATCTTCCAGATCTTGTTTTCTTGATTTCCACTTCATATTTTACCCATACACATGTCTGCAGGTTCTTTTTAGTGATAATTTCCATAAATCGTTCAAAAGGCTTCATTCACAGCGCATAAAAAAGTCAGTTATTAGCCTTTTACTTAGACTGTCTAGTGGGTGGAGACCTAGAAGAAGGAACATAGACTCACTTTGTGCAGGCTCATCTCAGATATTGAAACAAATCAAGGTTGAAGGCCTCTATGTTGTTTGCGGAACAGATATAGAAAAAGAATCAAGGTATACTCAAGTTTTGAAAATATGGGATGTATTGCCTCCAGAGGAAATCCCTAAATTGGTGAAGCGTTTGGATGGTATATTTGGAAGGTGCACTGATGATTTTATCAGTTGCTGCAATGAAAAATGTTTTGAGGGGTAAGTGCTGCATCCAATTATATTCTGATTCACCTGAGCTCTTTCTCCTCACTGATATCAAGCATTTTCCTTGTTTGTTTTTGCTTAGGAATTTGGAAGTTCCAATGAGTTGGGAAAAATCTGCAGATATCATCCGATATAAGGACATTGACGATAATGAAAATGAGGGCAATTTAAATTCTTGTGCTTCAGAGGGTAGAAGTTACGTTGAGAATTCAAAGGTTGGGGAGAGTCTGTTGTTGATGAAGTTCTACTCTTTATCATCAAGTACAGTGAGCCACTTGCTTTCCAACCGTGACAGTGTAGAATTGGATCTTCCATTTCAAGGAACTGATGAAGAAACGGAGATAATCCTCTATCCAAGAAGTACATTTGTACTTGGGCGGTCAGGTACTGGAAAAACCACTGTATTGACCATGAAGCTATTTCAGAAAGAGAACGAACATCATGTTGCAATGGATGCAGTCTATGGAAGCAAGAGTGCTGCAGTTCCCTGTTTAAGTCAAGATAAAGAGTCTAAGCATAATACCTCTGAGAATGACAGACCAGTCTTACGCCAATTATTTGTGACAGTGAGTCCTAAATTGTGTCATGCAGTCAAACATCATGTTACTAGATTGACAAGGTGTGTGATTTATTTGATAAACTATCTGTTGGGATCTACTTTTCTTTTTCCCTTCCACATAAATATAAGAGGGCATTATATTTGATAAACTGTCTGTTAGTTTATTAACCGAAGAACTTGTATACTAACTTTAGCTATTTAGATTCTATGTTTCCTTTTAACGTTTTAATCACAAACTATTTGCAAATGAAAATATTTTCCTTTGTTAGCATCGATTTTTCACTGTTTTATTATGGAACCATCTGTTTTCATGCCATGCAAATAGCTGACTATAGTATTTCATGTAAAGTCTTAAAAAATCACTTATCCTTATGTACTTCTACTCAGTTATTTTATTAATGTCATCTAGTTTTTAGTTACTACATTTAGTAGGGTTGATATCTAGATTTAGACCATGTTATGCATGCAGATCCATTTGTGGTGGGCATGGTGGCAGTAATTCAGAAGAACACGGTTCCATTGATGATGACATTGATGATACAGAATTGAAATTCAAGAATATCCCAGATTCCTTTGTTGATCTTCCACCCAACTTGTATCCCCTTGTGATAACATTTCAAAAGTTTTTGATGATGCTTGATGGGACTTTGGGTAATTCCTATTTTGAGAGATTTCATGACATGAAGAGTCCTTCTTATGGTCAGAACCTTGGTTTGAGGTCAGTTGCCTTTGATACCTTTATGAGGAAGAAGGAGGTGAATTATGACAGGTTTACTTCACAATATTGGTCTCATTTTAATTCCAGTTCAACGAAGAAGCTTGATTCTTCAAGGGTGTTCACTGAGATCATAACTCATATCAAAGGTGGTATACAAGCTGCAGAGCCTGGTGATGGTAAGCTAAGTCGAGAGGACTATCTTCTTTTGTCAGAGAACAGATCATCAAGTTTAAACAGGCAAAAAAGAGATATGATATATGACATTTATCAAAATTATGAAAAGATGAAGATGGAAAATGGTGAATTTGATTTGGCTGATCTTGTAATTGACATCCACCGCCGACTCAGATTTAACAATTATGAGGGTGATCAAATACATTTTGTATATATTGATGAGGTGCAGGATCTGACCATGAGTCAAATTGCTTTATTTAAATATATCTGCCAAAATGTGGAAGAGGGTTTTGTTTTCTCTGGAGATACGGCACAAACAATTGCAAGGGGAATTGATTTTAGATTCCAAGACATACGATCTCTCTTCTACAAGAAGTTTGTCCTAGAATCAAAGAGTAGCATACATAATGAAAGAAAGGAGAAAGGGCAAATTTCAGATATTCTCGTATTGACTCAGAACTTTCGTACCCATGCTGGAGTTCTGAAATTATCCCAGAGTGTCCTTGAACTTCTCTTTCGTTTCTTCCCTCATTCTATTGATGTGTTGAAGCCTGAGACTAGTTTGATATATGGGGAAGCTCCTGTTGTTCTTGAATCTGGAAATAGTGAAGATGCAATTGTGACAATTTTTGGCAATAGTGGAATCATGGGTGGGAAAATAGTTGGTTTTGGAGCTGAGCAAGTAATATTGGTACGAGATGATTGTGCTCGAAAGGAAATCTCAAACTATGTCGGGAAACATGCTCTTGTTCTGACTATTTTGGAGTGCAAAGGCCTTGAGTTTCAGGTTATCATAATAGGCATCTTTTTGAGTTAATATTTTTGTCTTAATTTTTCTTATTGTGTTTGTGATTTTTTTGAACTTTTGTAGGATGTATTACTTTACAATTTTTTTGGCTCTTCTCCTTTGAAGAATCGGTGGAGGGTGATTTATGAGTACATGAATGAACAAGATCTGCTGGACTCTACAGCACATAAGTCTTATCCAAGTTTTACTGATTCCAAACACAATGTTTTGTGCTCTGAACTTAAACAGTTATATGTGGCTGTAACTCGTACAAGGCAGAGATTGTGGATTTGTGAGAACAAAGAGGAGTTCTCTAGACCAATGTTTGACTATTGGATAAATAAGTGTCTGGTACAAGTCAAACAGTTGGATGATTCCCTTGCTCAGGCAATGAAAGTTGCAAGTAGTCCAGAGGAGTGGAAATCACGTGGCAAAAAGGTTACTTTTATTCTTGTTCTTACCTCATAACAAGTTCTATCTAAAGATTGCAAATCAATATTTATCATATTGAATTGTTTATTATCAGGGCACTCTCAGGATGTTTAGATTGTTCTGCTTCATCACCTTGCCTTTGACTCTTATGTTATCATGTTGCTTGTTATGAGTTTATAATTTAATTGCTTATGTGGTACTGGTGCTATTATGACACAATGAGATGATCTTATCCTTTGACTAATACTCTGCAGCTTTATCATCAAAATAATTATGAGATGGCAACAATGTGTTTTGAAAGAGCTGGAGACTCATATTGGGAAAACAAGGCCAAAGCTGCTGGTCTGAAAGCTACTGCGAACCGTTTGCGTGATTTGGATCCTGAGAATTCAAGCAAAATCCTTAGAGAAGCTGCTGTAATATTTGAAGCAATAGGAATGAATGACTCTGCTGCCCAGTGTTATTCTGATTTGGGGGATTATGAAAGAGCAGGTATGAATGTGATTTTCAAGCACTTGCTAACTATTACACTGTCTTTCTGCCTATAGAATTTTGATTATCTTGCATCAAGAAAGCATATCACAACCCTACCTGCGGGTTTTTAGCTTTCCCGGTCATTCAATCTGACCTTCTGGAAATAATGGAACTTACAAAAAGTTACTGTGTTACTCTGTTATGTGTTAGATATCACACCACCATTTGTGTGAAACTTCTACTTCCCAAGTCAGACATGTGTCACTAGATGTCAGAATTTATAAATAAATTATTGCTTTAGTTTTGGTGCTTAAATGTAATCTTTAAACTCTAAATACTTCTGACCCTTTTTCAACTTACAATTTATACTTATTAAGCATTTTCCACCTTGTGTTAGAATCTAGATACACTCTAAATGTTATTGACTGAATATTTCATAGACTTTTTTGCTCATTTCCACAGAAACGAAATTAAATCATTTCGGTTTCATTTTATGTACATCTATTTATGCATGTGACCATTAAGCTAATTCAACATTAAGCATTGTCACCTTTAGGTTTCATTTTGAAATCTGAATGTTTTACACTCCCAATATAACCTGTTTCTCTTACAGGGAAGCTTTATTTAGAGAAATGTGGAGAACCTGATCTGAAAAGTGCAGGGGAGTGCTTTTTTCTGGCAAAATGCTATGAAATTGCAGCACAAGTGTTTTCTAGGGGCAATTACTTCTCCAATTGTTTAAAAGTTTGCGCAGAAGGAAGATTGTTTGACATTGGTTTGGATTACATTCAACATTGGAAACAAAATGAAACTGCTGGCTATGGTGTTGTTAAAAAGCATGAACTTAACATAATTGAACAGAACTTTCTGGAAAGTTGTGCTCTTCATTATCATCAGCTTAAAGATACGCGATCCATGTTAAAGGCTGTTAAGGCGTTTCATTCAATGGATTCAATGCGTAAATTCTTGAAGTCTTTAGGTTTACTTGATGAGCTCCTCATGTTAGAGGAGGAAATGGGGAACTTTCAGGAGGCAGCAAGCATTGCAAAGCAGATTGGTGATATTCCTTGTGAGGCTGATCTGCTAGGGAAAGCTGGGAAGTTCAGCGAAGCATCTGCCCTTGTACTTTCCTATGTGCTTGCAAATTCGCTTTGGTGTTCTGGAAGCAAAGGCTGGCCCTTGAAGAAGTTTGCAGAGAAGGAGGAGCTTTTAGGAAAAGCCAAATTATTGGCAAAGAAGGATTCAGCAAACTTACATAAGCTTGTTTGTACAGAAGCTGATATAGTATCAGAGGAACGGAGTGACATTTCCATGATAATTTCTCTTCTAAATTCTTCACGCAGATATAGTAATGCTGGTGGTGAAATTTTATGTTTGAGGAAACTTCTCGATGTTCATTTTCAGTTTTACTCCTCAAAGTATTCCTGGCCAGATGAATTGTTTTTTGATTCAGTGGAACATATGGAAGGAATGATTTTAAAAAATCAGCTTTCTGTGGAAACTCTCTTTTACTCTTGGAGTCGTTGGAAAGACAAGATTGTTCACATTTTGGAGTATCTTCCATGTCTTAAAACACATGATGTCAATGAGAATCAAAGCTATGGACTTTTTGCTTTGAATTATTTGGGTGTTAGGAAGCATATTTCTAATCTAAATGACATTTTCAGTTTGCTCATCCCCGATGCTGACTGGGTGACAAAAATGGGCAACAGAAATCTCAAGAAGAATGGAAGGCTAGTTTCTATTGATGTTCATCTTTTAGTTTCTGCCTCTCAGAGTTATTGGTGCTTGGAATTGTTTTCTGTTGGCACAAATGTCTTGCGCAATCTTGAGGCACTCTACAACTTCTCAGTCAGTAGAAACTTTTCCAAATTCTGCAAAAGCAGGACTCTCATGATTATCTACAGAGTCTCAAAATTTCTTTTGGAGTCCAGGTTTTTCGAACACAACCATGGTAACCAGAAAGCACTAGAGAGCTTTATCAGACTTCCAATTGACAATATCTTTGACAGCATTTTTCCCCTGGATTGGCGGGAATCATTGGCAGAGAATATGGTTTCCCTAAGAGCTACTGAGAGTTGCCAGGATATGCTGAGAGAGGTCATATATAACCAAATTAAGCAAAAAGGTAGGCTTACCTATGGTCAAATTGGAAGGATGACAGTTATGATTATGGGATCAGGTAAGCCAAATGACGAACTGTGTGCGGAAATTAGAGGAAGACTGCATGAGTTTTCACCTTGGAATGAGTTCTTTCAGGAATATCATGGGAATGCAGGGCCTGAAATTCCTGAAGGCTCTAAACATTTAGATCTCAAGGAAGCACTTAAAGAGCTGCAACTCATGGTGAAGCTTCATGAAGCTTTAGCAGGTACTTATAATGCTGACTGGATTAGGGAAGTTGACTACATATCTCCTAATTGTTTCCTATATCTTATTGAGCGCCTTCTGATTTGGACATCCTACTTCAAAGGGTTCGTTTTCACCACAAAGTCATCTCTTGTTGAATGGCTTATGTACCAGGATGAAAGTGCCCTTCCAAACTTGAAATTTATGGCTTGTGTCAAACCTGTTGAATACATTCATGACTTCATTGCACATGTTCTTTCTGATCTTCTTTTTAGGGAAAAACAAACAATAGAATGGATCAGAAAATCTGGAATCAATGTGAATCAATACTATCCATTGCTGATATTGAGATCAGTTGTTGCAATATGTTTGCTTCATATGAACTCTGGGAAGTGTTTGCACATACTGCATGAATTGTTGGGTGAGGGCCATATAACTGGACAACTGCCATGGGAATTTTTTGATGTTCTTCAGAAAAGAAAGAAGTACATGAGCATTCAAGTATTTGCTGAGGCATTTAAAAAGGTTGGCAATCCACTGGTATGTGTGAGGCTGTGGAACACTTCTAGAGAAATCATACGCCAAGATGCTACTTTTGTAGATTTGACAATCAACCAGGACAGAAAGGATGCGTTACAGGTGTTGTTTCCAAAGCGAGTTGAGACCATGCATTGTCAAACTGTTAATGCTGTTTCGGAAGCTACTGGTTCAGCAATCAGTGAGGTCTTTTCATCAGCAAATTCTTCCAGGCATCCAAATTCAACTTCTGCTTCAGTGTCTGATCAGATCTTAAATACTAATCTGCTAGATTGTCAGTGCTTCTTGGATTTGTTGGACACTCTTCAGCTGGCAGTGGACAAAGCAGATCAGTTTAGACTCTTATGTGATTCACAACAGTCAGAGGTAAACAAAAGTGTTTTGCATCATAACTGCTATCCTTTTGCTTATGTGAGTTTTTTTTTTTTTTTTTTTTTCCTTTTCTTTTTTGTTTCCTTCTCACTTTTCCCTCTCTTCAGGACAATGTGGATAAGAGCATTAAACTTTTGAATGCATCAATGACTGGAAGCTCACAAGAAAACCTTGAAGATAAAAACGAATTTGGGGAAATGATGAGCATGCTTGATGAATTGAAACAGCTTTCTGCTGCATTATGCGACAGGTCAGTTCTATGTATAACGTACTTTTATCATGCATCTTCTCCATCCCTCTATCATATAAAATGTTGAAAATAGATTTGTATACAGTTTATTGCATATATACTTAAGAGTCTCAAATTCAACAAAAGAAGTATGCTCATAGTACAGGAAATTGAAATCCAGTAATCGATACATACCAGATACGCCTTGAACTTCGATGCATTCATGCTTCATAGCTTCTTTTTCACTGTACTCCGAGCAAAAGTTATCTACTAAATGTAAACCTTTTTAAATTTGGTCGTTTGATTTTTCTGGTTGTTGTCTCTGCAGCAATCCAATGGATGAGAACGTTTCAGTTATCAGTGAACTCTCAAAGAGGATTCTGTTGAGAGGTGCAAAAGTAAAGCACATCTTGCATCAGCTATTTCTGCAGCAGAAGAATAGCATTGATGAGTGTGAGGCATTAGAAGCTAGCACTGCATCTGGCAGTAACCAGGAACAAAATCATTTGGAGGCAGTGAAAAAAAGCTCTGAGGATTCAAAAGGTAACATCAATTCTGGGAATGGAAACAGCAAGGAAAACCAAAAGGGGAAGAAAAACCAGTCCAAGAATAAGAAGAGAGGCAAAAAGGGACGGAAATGATTACGTGCTTTGCAATCCTCTAACCTTTTTGTATTCATGAAATTGTGAATATCTTTTGTTGTGTTTGGTAATTGCAGCTATAGATAACTGTAGTATTCTTTAAAATGCCTGGAAAGTCTACTATACCCTCTACCCTGTCCAATCTCTACAAATGTTGTCAGGTGTGAGAAATTTAATGTTGTGGTGATACAAGGTTGAAATAGTGGGCCAGCCTGGCCCGTTTTGCAAGCTTTAGCTATAGTAAGAATTAGAACAGTTACTTGGCTTGAATTTTACTGAATGATGCATGAAGCATCATAGACCTTCACGCATACCAATAATACCATGGGTCATGATTTACATGATGGCAAATTAGTTCACTTAGCTGGAAGAAGT
Source organism: Cercis canadensis (assembly GCA_003255065.1). Lineage (NCBI taxonomy): Eukaryota > Viridiplantae > Streptophyta > Magnoliopsida > Fabales > Fabaceae > Cercis > Cercis canadensis. The sequence goes on along the minus strand of QAOA01008053.1, from coordinate 619,361 downwards.
TAATCTAGCAGACATTTCATTTACTATGGATTAAAGTTGGCATACGGTGGTGGAAGCTTTTGCCAACTAAATGGCCAAAATAGTCAAGAGTCATGGGATAAATGAAGTTAAAAAAATAAGAAGAGCAAGAAAAGGGGGTGAATTTGGGAAGCCATTTAATGCAAGAAGTGCAGATGAATGCCTATAAATATGAGCCCCTTTTCAAGCTATCGGGAGGCAAGCAAAATCTAAATGAAGCACTTGGGCGAAGCAAGCTTGTGAGAAATATCGGGAGGTATATTTGGGTGTATTTGGTGTAGGTTTGAGTGTATTCAAGCTAAATTTGTGTACTCATTATGTTTCTGTAATAGAATCTCTTTGCCGTCTTTGTCTATGAAATAGGCTTTAAGCTGAAGGTGGTGGTATGCTACACCCCATGTGTGATTTATAGTCATATCTTAATTTTTTTTACACACCTTTAATTTTATATTATATTAGTTTGTCATAGTTTATATAATTTAAGTTTTACTAAATTCACTTAAATTTTTTCAATATAATACAGATATTAATTTAGTAAAATTTAAATTATATATATTATGCTAGGCTGATAATTTATAAAACCAAAACTATGTAAAAAAATAAAAAATATGACAATAAGTCACATAGTATAGCATAGCCACACCCTTAAGCCAAACCACGTAAATTTTATGTTTGAACTTTTTTATTATTTTTGCCATCATACTATATTGTGTCACATGACACACAACAAATAATGCTAAAAAAGATGGAGTGAATTCAGTAGAAACCAGATAACAGGAACTAATCTTAAGTATCACTAAGATGTGGTTACAATAAGTAGGAAATTGGAGGGAAACAGAGTAGGGCAACACACAGTGGTGGATCTATGTACAAGGATGATATAATTTTCAAAGTCGCCCCCACCAACGCCATAGCATCCAAGCTTTTCCTCATATGCAACTCCCAACAACGGGAGGGAAAATTAGGACTCTTGAGGGAAAACAATGAGCAAGAAATAAAAGCATACTTCGCACAATTTTTTTTTTTCCTTTACTTAGCACTGATTCATGAAGGAGATAGAGGATTACCCAGAAGTAAGGAGACAAAGGATCAGGCAAATTTGAATTCCTATTTCTGGATCTGCTTCATTCCTTTCTCCCTGCTTAGCTATCTCTGTTTCTATTCCTATATCTCTAGCTTTGTCTCCATCTTTATTTCATTCTCTTCTTTCTCTCTATCGTTCCCTTTCTCTCCACCCTCTGTTCTAGTCAAAATTCTTGTGTACTCTATCCTCTCCTCGTTCTCTCTTGTCGTTATCTTTCTCTCACACCCTCCGTTCTCTTTCTCTATCGTTCTATTTCTATTACACTAGTTTTTTTTCCCTCTTTTTATTTAATTGTAATTCTAGATAGGTTTAGTTTAATTGGCTAAAAAATTATTAATAAATAATATTTTTTTAGTGCCACAATAAATTATGTTTATAACTAGATGATAGTTAGGAGATATTTGGTAAGCGAATTTTTTTTTATTCATCGGAATCATATTTTTTGGAAATGTTAATTCTTAAAAATGATACAACTATATTTGGTTGGCCTTAAACATTTATGAAAATGTGAGACAATGTTTCTTGAGAATTTTTTATTTTCATGTTTGGTTTAAATACAACTTTTTTAGGATTCTTGGTATTTTTTTTCCAAAAATACTCCTATCTATTTTAAGTAAAAAAATGAGATTACTTCCTATAATTAATGAATATTTATTTTTAAAAAATTTGTGTCTTTGTTAATTTTCTTTATCCTACCCTTTTAATTTAATTTAATTTGTACCTTTCTCTTTTATTAGTTCATATTTTATTTGAATTTAATTATTTGATTTTCAAAAAAGAAAATAGTAAAAGCAAATAGAAAATGACATGAAGGAAGAAAGAGAGGATAGAACACGATAAAGAGAGAAACCAGATTAGGGGAAGAAAAAGGGAAAAAGAGAGAACCATTGACAGAGAGAAAAAATTTAGCGAAGAAAGAAGGGAGTGAGAGACCAAGGATTGAAAACTAGATATAGAATTTGGTTGAAAAAGGTGAATCAAGAAGAAATAGAAAGAAAAATGTTAGGAAGAGGGAAAATCAAGGGTGAGGGGCAGAGTCTGCGCGAGCTCGACAACGAAGAAGGAGAAAGCCAAAAACAAGTATTTTCTGTTTTGGATTCCTGCATTTTGAGCTCCAATAGCAGTAGAGGGAGAGGGAGAGAGGAGTATTAGAGCGAGGAAAGTGTTTGAGAAAGATAAAAGTCAATGATGTCTTTTCATATCTAAAAAACTTTCCTACAGTCATAAGAATCTTGAATTCTCATCTCCCATGAGAGTGTTTTCATGGGAAAGTTAGCCAAAAAATGTTCTCGGGAATGAGAATTTTCTTTTTTAAAAAAATTTTGTACCAAAAAACTTAAAATTCCCAAGAAATTAAAAAGAATCTGTTTACCAAATGCCTTCTTAGGGTGGAAGACAAAATTGCAACATTTTGCTAAATAGGATGACTAAATTGCTTGAAATTAAAATGAAGAGAGCAAATAATTAATTTAGACAAAATAAAAGGACTAAAATTACAATTAAGCATAAATATTACATAAATTTCATACTTTTTTTTTTTAATAAACAAAAGCATAAACCTCTAAAAATTAAGTGAGTTTTGTCAAATTTGTAAAGAAAATATTTAATCAAGACCAAAAGGTAAGAAAATATTTGAAACAAGTACTAATATGTAAATATATTATTCATTTCTCATTAAATTATTTTTATATATAGATATATTTTTCTTAGATATTTTGGAAGAAATGAGGTAGGAAGCTTTCAAAGCTTAAATACTGCAAGAAAAACATTTGTTAGTCACGGATTTTTCTCACGGAGAAAAAATCTATGAGAAAAACACGACATTTATAATGGACTTTCTCACAGAAAGTGACTGTTGAGAGTTTCTCATAAATTTTCTCACGGACATAAGTGATTGTGAATAACATCCGTAAGAAAGTCTGTAAGAAATGGTGTCTTAACTATAACAATTAATGCATTGACCATTCTAACAAACTGTGTCCCTGAGAAAATTCAAATTTTCTCACGGAATTATGTTGCCGTGAAAAATTTCATGAGAAATCAATATGCGTTGTTTCACTAAAAATTTGAATTTTAGGGTTAGTTTCTCATGTATAGATTTTGTGAGAAAGTTCGTGAGAAATTCTACATTTCATCACCCTCACGTGGCCGCAACCTCCATTTTCAGAAATCCTTCAACCTCTCTCTCCTTTATTCTCTGTCTCTTCCTGGACATTTCTCCATCATTTCCTCTCCCTCTACTTGGGTTTTACGGCACATGACATCATCTTCCACCCAATTGGTTTAGCTTTTGGATTTTTAACCCTTTGAGGTAGGTTCCACTATCCGTCTCTTGTCTCTAATTTTTTATGTGCTTTTATGAGGAATTGTCTGTCAATTTGCATGCATATTACCTATTTTAGCTATTTAGAATGTTTATTAGTTATTTTAGATAGTATAGGAGTTATTTTGGATGTATAATAATTTAGTTACTTTATTGAATTGTTCTCGGATGTTGTAGAGTTTATTTGAATTGATTTTGATTACTATTGGCTTAATTGATCTGTATTTTATCATGTACAATTGTATAGAATTTTAAATTCTTAGATTGGTCCATTTTTAGGGGAGACTCTGCCAAATTTTTGGTAGGGATTTAGGGGTAAGGTTAAGGGTGTTAGGTATGGGGTTAATATTAGGTAAGGGATTTGGGGTTAAGGGTTAATATTAGGTGGGGTTTTTGTTATATGCTTGATGTGGAATGATTTTAGAATATCTTTTTTTTTGAATTATTTGAATGGCGGTATAGAATTAGTTTTGTAAGTTTTTTGATTGCTGTATAATTTTTACCTATCCTATTATGTAATTTTGTGATTGCACTTTTCTATATTTGTATGAAATTTTGAATTCTTGTAATATTCAAGTTTTAGGGGAGACTCTGCCTAATTTTTTATTTATAGTTTTAGATTTGGGGTTTAGGGATTAAGATTTTAGGGTTTTGGGTTTAGTAATTTAGGTTTAGATTTTAGGGTCTTAGGATTTTGGGTTTTAGGATAAGGGTTTAGGGGTTTGGGATCTAAGGGTTTAGTGATTTGGGATTAGCGGTTTAGGACTTGGGGTTTAAGGTTGGGATTTAGGATTTAAGAGTTTTGGGTTTAGGGTTTAAAGGTTATAGTTTTTTAATTTTAGGGTTTAAGGTTTAAGGGGTCAAGGGTTATAGTTTACTTTATGGTTTAGGGGTTAGGATATAAGGGGTCTAATGTTAGGGTTTAGGATTTATAAGGTTAAGGTTGAGGTTAAGAGTTTATAGGGTTAGGGGTGAGGTTAGGGTTAAGGTTGAGGGTTTGGGTTATGAAAATTTAGGGCGAGTCATTTTATTGTATATATAATTTCCTTGTTAATATTATTTTTGTATGACAGATTCCAAACAATCATCGGCGGTCATCTCTAGCATCCAAGCCTTTTAAGAGGGACAAGGGCAAAGCTATGGCTCGGTCTTCTCAGACTGACTCGGCCTGTTCCTTGTTTATGCCGACCCCGGGGTTGTGGCACATACCATCGCCCTATGCGATGCATGAGGGGAACTCATCAAGAGCCCCCACCTCGGGATCCACAATGTCGGCCACTGCAGGGTCATCATGTGTCATTTATAGTATTTCGGAGTCTCCATCGCCCAGCTCCTAAGCAACTGATGGTTGGATATGATATTTTTTTATCGTTTTAAATTAATTATTTCTTATTTATAAGAATTTATTTTTTTTTGTGCAGCTTTCTTCCATCCAAGAAACCTGTTAACATTCTTTCGACTATTTATAAGTCGAATATGAGGGTGCCTGGGCCGATTTCACCTCTGTTCTTGATGAGGTGAAGGAACTTTGGTGGACAAAGTTCAAGGTAATAATTTCAACTTAATTAATTTTATTTTATTTTAAGCTAACTTAATTTTAATTTTACTAACCTTGATCTTCTATTTTCTAATGCAAAGGAGATGTATCTGGGACCCGCAGTTTGAAAGCCATATTCGTAAGATTTGGCTCACAAAGTGCAGCGATAACATTCGCACCTCCTTCCGAGAAATCAAGAAGAGGAAGTCGAAGGGTGACTGGTTGTCACCTTCTATGCTGGGGGCCTTGAGAATTAAATGCGCTTTCAAAGAGTACATGACAATCTCAAAGTGAAACAAGAAGAACCGCTCCTTAGATTAGGGCTAGGCCTACCACAGGGGCAGTTCGATCACCGTTTCCGAACACAAAAGGAGGCTTGTAAGTTTTTTATTTAAAAACCTTATTTCATTTAAGATATATTTTAAAATTAAGTTATTTCTGTTTACTAACGATTTATTTTTTTCGTAGACGAAGGAGTTAGGGAGAGAGCCCAACGCACTAGAGGTCTTTCGTCACCTCCAGCACAGTGTTAGCAAGGGCTGGGTCTATCCACGGACTCAGTTTACTTATGTAAGTATTTTGGAAGTTGTTTAAAAGGTTTAAAAATCTTAATTATAAGTTTATTATTTTTTATTAACTTTATTCTTTTATCTATGTAAACTGAGTATGAGAGGCGTCGGTCTAACAACCAGGCCTAGTCCTTTTTGTCTTATGTTAATGATAATGACATATGGCTCAATATCATTGGCAAGAAGAAGAAGAAGGGTCGGGTTTTTGGCATGGGTTATGAGGCCGGCCTGTTGTACTCAGCCCGTGGATATGGATCTCAGCCCTCAAACCTGGCACATCCTCAAATGTTGAAGGTTTTGCCCCAGATGGTGGTCATGTCTTAAGAGATGTAGGAGCTCCGCTAGTTGGTGCCGTTGGTCCAAGCTCTCAGGGGATCCGACACATTGTCAGAGCAGTTGGCTACGATGTTATCGTAGCTATTGCAGTAGGGTATCCGATGCGGCCCCACAACTCTCGGCTGACAAAATGATGACTCATCTGAGGACTTGGGAGATAATGACGACATCAGAGAATAGGGTTTAGTGTTTATATTGTAGTGTACTTTTGTTTTCTTTCATTGTATAACATTTATAAATTGTAATTACATTTCATTAATAAAATTTAGTGGTTTTTATATATAATGCATTTAATTGAAACTAATAATTAATTATTTTTAAAAAATTACACATTTATGAGCTTAAAAAAAAAGAAACTCATAGAATTTCTCATGGGCGTAACATCATGATAATTTCTCACAGTAATAAATCCGTGAGAAACTCATAGATTCATGCATGAATAGTACTCACGCGTTGCATAGTTTCTTTGTGAGAAAATTAATGAGAAATTTCTCACGGTCACTTTCTGTTTGTGAGAAATCCTTTCTGTCAATATTTTTTCTTTCTCGCCTTCATGTCCATGAGAAAGTCCATAAGAAACATGTTTCTCACGGAATGTTAGGCATTTTCTCACAAATTTTGTTCGTGAGAAAATCCCTATTTTGTTATAGTGAAACTTGTCCATTTAGAACAATTTTCACCATCCATTAAGGATATTTGGAATAATTTTCACCATCCATTAAGGACATTTGGAATAATCTCCATTATCTATTAAGGACATTTGGAATAATTTCTATCATCCATTGAAGATGAGAGTTAGTATAAATAGGTGATGCTAGCAAACTAACTAAGAAGCTAGTCTTGTAAAGTATTTATACGTGTATATTTTTTGCCCCCATTACATAAGAATTCTAAATCCGCCTCTGTAATACATGAGCAGATTGACAACACTAGAATGTCATGTTAAAGATTTAAATTCTGAAATACATTCTATTGTGAACATAATTATTCCCTAACTTATTTTATCATCAGAAATTTATTCATGCAAGCATCTCAAATATAAAAAGACAATATTAGAAGATGAAATGATAATGAAATAAAGCATAGAAAGCCTTCCTAAATTGAATAAGTGGACCAAATACAACAAATAATAAAACATTTGCATAAAATGGGGCTACCAATTTAAACATGACAAAGAAAAACAATTTAGTCTCACTAGGTCAGCACCCATGATCAACCTGTTAGCCCCACAAGTCTCTAGTCCTATTTTAATGATAACAAAATGTTTTGTTATTTCTAACCTGTGTTGTTTTCTCTAAAGCTCTTATTTAGGACATGTTTGGAAAGAAGCCTTAAAGCACTAGTTCTTAAGAACTAGTTTTTGTCAACTAGTTCATCTGGATAATGAGATTCTCTTATCTTGCTTATGTGGACAAGTGTGTTGAAGACTCCGGACGAATTTACCATTTTCTAGTCTCTCTAGGAATTTGTGTTAGTGAGATTAGAAAGTTCCTTCTTGAAGTGACTGATGTGAGGTCCTTGTTTCAAGGGAAAGTTTATCTACTTTTCTTACACAAGGTAAAGCGTTTTGGAATAAAAGGACAGAAGACTTTTTGTATAATTGACATTATGTCAGCTAGTAGGTGAGCTCTTCTTTGCCTCTCTCATAGTCCTTCATGTGCACAAGAAAGAAGATATAACAAGGGAACTCACCAAGGCTTTAGTTATGCATGTAGAAAAGAGAGAATAAAATATTTTAGAAAGAGAAGGAAGCCATTTTCAAGAGTTCTACTCTTCTTCTTCCTCTCGGTTATCTCTTTATGTTTCAAGAACTTCATTGTTTCATTTCTACTCTGCAAGAGAGTTTCTTCTTTAGGGCTAAACCAAAAATACTTGGGTTTTGTATTTGGATTTTTATAGGAGAAATCCATGAAAGTGATCTCTAGTGAATTAGAGAGTGTGAGTTCTTAGTTAGCTTGAAGCGAAAAACAATAGATGTAAAGCTTGGAGAAGCTTGGATATCTAAACTTGATTTTGAGTTCATGGTTAGCTTGAAAAACAAAAACCATGGTTGTGAAGCTTGAAAAAATAAACTTGAAAAATAGTGGAACCCCAAGATTTGAGAGAAGTGGATGTAGGCATTTTAAGCCGAACCACTAAAAAGACTCTTGCAATTTTTCTTTCTCTCCATCTTTGATTTTCTGGATTAATTTCTACTATGTTTTAAATGGTTGTGTAAGTTATCTCTTTGTATTCAAATTTGGTATTTGTCAAAGAACTAGTTCTTAAACAAATATGTTTTTTGAATTTGTCTATATCAAAACTATTTTTAGAGCAATTTTTTAACAATTCCTATTCACCCCCTCTAGGAATAGACTCTGCAACTCTTATAGCCTATTACCATTATAGGCATTACTAAGTCCTAGTTAGTGAATGACAAGCGGCCTAAAGCAGAAAATAGAACATATAGAAACATTCGAACTAAAAAGAGAAGAAAAGCCCAATCATAAAAAATGGGCTGCCCCAGGCTTTTTGTTTTGAGTGCATTAGGCAATCTTTAGAAAATTTACAGAGATTCATGTTTGTTGCACCTAGTACTAACTATCAACTATACTGTCAAATAGCTGAGGAAAGGAGCTATGGAAGAACACCATCATACACAACCACATGAGGAAGAGAAACAAGATCAAGGAAAAGACCAGAAAAAGTTGAAGAAATTGTTCCATCCAGGATAGATTGCTAAGACAAAGACAAAGCATGGAAATTCATACAATGAAGTAGTTCAAGGGATCAAAAGCAAATGGAATCTCCTTTTTGTTCAACAGGACCAAGATACTAGTAGTCCAACAAGGAAGAAAATAGGAGATCATATTTAGATGGCACATGCAAAGAATTGGGTACATCAAATAACCCAGGGGACCACGGCTATACTCTTAACAGAAAGAATGGACCTGAGGAAGATGCCATTGCCAAAGATTCCTTAAACCAGCTAGGATATTTTCAAGCTTTTGCAACTTTATCTTCAGAAGAGAGAACCCGCATCAGGTCCCATTAGAAATTCACTGTTATTATTAAGGTATGGGGGAGGATCTTTCCTCAAGATCATTTGAAGGAAAATCTGACAAGAATATGGAAGCTAAGTAACCAGATTTCAGACACATAACTTGGCAATGGTTTTTTGCATCCTAAATGAACTGCCTTAAGGACTTCAAAAAGTTTTAATTCAAGGGCCATGGTTTATGGGTCAAAACTACATATCTTTGAGAAAATAGAAACCAAACTTCAAGCCAGAAGAAGCCCTGAAAGAAAATTTGGCCATCTATTGGGTAAGACTACCCCATTTTCCAATGGGGTATTATGATATGGAGATCCTAAAATGACTACGCACTGGGAACATTGATTAAGATAGACACAAGAACATCTAACATGGAGAAAGCTAGATATGCCAGAATGTGTATCTAGGTGGTAAAGGAGAGAATGGCCTCAACCATAATCATAGATGGCCATGTACAAGAAATTGTATTTGCAAATTTCATCTATGCTAAATGTGGAAGAGATGGGCATAGGGGACGTGCATGTCCTTTAACAATAAGAAGGGAAGGAATGAAGTATCTCTCGGATAAGGACAAAGACAAAGATAAGGAAAGTGAAGCTTCAGAAGAGGGAAGATGGATCAAGGTTACTAGCTGAAAGAAAATACCTTAGTTACCGCCGGCAGCCCATAAGAAATAGCTAGTTTCTTCAAAATTTGAAATCCCACATAGGGAGTGGCATCACAAAGCTCCTCTCACATCAAGCTCAAGCAAAATCTTCACACCTCTACAGAATGAGAAGTCAACACAAAGAAACTTTGTGGAACCGGGTCCGATGCAGCCAAAAACAAAGATAGCCACTCCATAGCTGCACTTTATCCCACATCATGGCTTAACTACACTTGGACCCTTGATTAGAAATTTAACAAAAAATGGCTCACCAACCCCCAAGAAAAGCTCTGGTGTCAATTTAATAACCTTAAATGGGCATATCTTTACTATAAAGAACAGTAAAAAGACAAAAGGAAAAGATATTGCAAACTTTGATACAATTTCACTATCCTGTTATATGGAAGTATTCGCAAAAAACCTGAACATGGTCTTTAACTTCGAAGGACCTTTTTCAAATGTACCAAAAAATACTGTGAAAGACCAAGGTGCAAGTCCTTGCCAACATGCCAAAAAGAATGAGGACCATGCAAAACAACCACCTCAAACACCTGGAACATCAATCTTTGAGACGACGTTAGGACTAATAAGTAAGGGAGAGACAAATGCTTACCATGGTCACTCCATTCATGATTTCGGTGCAGTAGATTATGAAACTATCGGAAAAGGACCAACAAGAAATTCTATAGAATCTGCACCTAGCCAGATAAGAGACCAAATGGACTTGAGGAATTGACCAGATGTCTTCTTAGGGCCATTCAAGGAGGTCAGTGGCTACAAATCACAACTTTTGGCGTTGGGTGGTGAATCTGAGATCGTTGGTGACGATGCACCACAAACTCTAGGGAAAACTTGTGGAAAGAAATCAACGATCAAGCACCATGAGCTAAAGCATTTGTAAACCTCCTTTCAGTAGCACAACTAAAATGATGCAGCTACAATACAAGAAGTTCTCAAGCTTCGCAAAGAACAAAAAATATTGGTGCTTCCACCATACAATCTTCCTGTATAAGATACACTACCAGGAGGATCCTAAACTCAGTAAAGGACTAGACATGGCACCCAAGAGTGCAACTGAAGCTGCAGTACAGAGCCACACTGAGGGAGGAACTATAGGGGAACCATGATGTGGGGATCTTTTTTACTAGCCTAACGATGGAACTAACTCACGTTTTTGTAAATTTTTATCTTAGGCTAAACATAGGTTGTTCTCAGTTCAAAATGATATGCAAACTGCAAGCAGAGAAGCTCCAGTTGACAAGGTCGCACGTGCAGTAATGGATGGACCTAATTTACTTTGATTCAAGTGACTCATAGGACTTGATTAACAGTCCCATGCAAACCAACTTCTCAATGAAAGTCCTTGCTTGGAACATAGGCGGAGCGGCAAGACCAAACTTCTAAAGAGTCTTCAAGGATTTAGTGCAGAGATATCAACCATATCTGATGGTTGTCACAGAGACAAGAGTTCCTAGAAGTAGAGCTGAAGGAATAGTGTAGTCTTTAGGGCTTTCTGGGTTTGAGATCGTTGACTCAATAGGTCTCTCTGGTGGCATTTGGCTTCTCTGGCAAAGGAAGGCAGTGGAGATTAACCTTCTCTGAAAAAAATTTCAAGGTATCCATGTGACTGCAAAGGTACATAATTCCTTCTATCTTATATTAGGCTTGTATGCTAGCCTTAATGTTAACCGCATGAGCTTGCTTTGGGAAAATGTCAAGCAAATTTCCCTTGCCTATGATCTCCTATGGGCCATAATAAGAGGTTCTTAATGCCTCTAAAAAGTTGGGGGTAATCATATTTGTTTTAGACAAGCTAGTATATTCCAAGATTGTTTAAACTTTTATGGGCTAATAGACATAGGATTTGTTAGGCCTACCTATAATTGGGAAAATAAAAAAGAAACTGGTCACCTTATTAGAGTTAGGTTAGATTGAGCTTGCACCAATTCTGCTTGGTTAAACTTATGGCCATATTCTAAATTATTTTATCTACCAAGGGTTGCTTCAGACCATTGCCCAATTCTCTTGAAGATCAATCATTCGTTCTTCTTTCACGAAGACCATCCTTTCAAGCTTGAACATGTGGTTCAAGCAGCCAAGTTATAAAGAATTAGTCAAGCAAGCTTGGCCACATGATTGTGCAAATATTCCCACAACAAATACAAATCATGAATCATTGGCGAAATATTGGAACCAAAACATGAATGAAACTACTTTCCATAGAAAAAAAAGAATACTCACTAGGTTACAAGGAATCCAGAAGTGTTCAACCTCTTTAGAAGCTTTGATAAGGCTGGAAAAAGAATTATCTAAAGAATTGTTGTATATTTTGGAAGCAGAAGAAGAGTTTTAGGCAACGAAATCCCGAGTTGATTAGCTACCCTTAGGAGATAGAAATACAACTTTCTTCCATGCCTTAACAATCAATAGAAGAAGATCCAATAGGATATATGAGCTTAAAGACTCTTTTGGAAATTGGCTATTTGAACCCCAAGAAGTCAAAAATCTTATTGTTAACCACTTTGAAAGATTGTTTTACTCTCTTAGCCATGCTCTTTCCCTTTGTGATTTCCATCTATCTTTGTTTGCTCAACTTATTCCCAGTGACCTCATCCAAACTGATATCCCTTATGTTCCTGAAATAAAAAGAGCCATGTGGTCTTTAAAGCCATTCAAAGCACTTGGTGTAAATGATATCCATGTAGGTTTTTACCAAGCTTTCTGGGAAAACATCAAAGAAATTTTCTGTAGGGACATTCAATCAGTTTTTACCTAGCAATTCATTCCTCCATGCTAAAACAAAACTCTAATTTGTCTAATTCCAAAAATGGCAAACCCAGAACCCATTAACCAATTTCGTCCCATTAGCTTATGTAATTCCCATTACAAAGTGTTTTAAAAAATCCTTATGTCCTACTTGAAATCATTTATCCTTGATTTGATCTCTCCTCTCCAAAGAGCCTTCGTTCCCAAAAGGAAATGCATTGACAATGTTCTTGTTGCTCAAGAAATTTTGCACAATATGAAAAGGATGAAAGGAAAAACTAGCTGGATGGCAATTAAATTAGATCTTGATAAGGCTTACGATAAATTGAATTGAAACTTTATCAAGGAAACTCTACAGGCCTTTAATTTCCCAAACTCTTTGTCTAATTTAATCATGAGCTACATCTCCTCAATAGAATCCTCTATTCTTATTAATGGGAGCAAATCAATATTTTTTCCCACCTCAAGAGGTATAAGGCAGTGAGACCCTCTATCCCCTTACCTATTTATATTGTGCATTGAAGTCCTATCTAAATTGATCCAAGAAGAGGTAGAAAAGAAGAAATGGAAACCTTTCTTTTTCAAAGGTTCCAATGTCACCATTTCCCATTTGTTATTTGCGGATGATATTATCTTACTTGTTCAAGCCAAAGAAAATCAGGTAGAAACTGTGGCTAAAGTGCTCGATGGGTTCAGCAAAGTGTTGGGTCTTGAGATTAACCTTTCCAAATCCCATATTTGGTTCTCTCCAAGCACGCCTTCATAAGATAAAGAAAATATTTGTTGCCACCTTCACTTTAGAGCCTCAAACTCTTTAGAAAAATACTTGGGGTTTCCCTTAGGTATTGACAGATCCTTTAGAGGTCACTTCCAGGTTATAACTGACAAAGTGACTGAAAGGTTATGTGCCTAGCATAAATGTTTATTTCTCAAGCTAGTAGACTTAATTACTTGGATAAAGTCAGTCTTAGCAGCAATTCCTACATATTTTATGCAAGAAATAGTCCTACTTACCTCTATTTGCCTCAACATAGATAGAGCCATTAGAAATTTTCTATGGGGCAACACAGAGGAGAAGAAGAAAATCCATCTAATAGGATGGGAGAAGATCACAAAGCACAAGAAGAAAGGAGGTTTGGGCTTGAAAAAAACCAAGCTTAGAAACTTAGTGTTCATGGCTAAGTTGAGGTGAAGATTAGCTACAGAACCGAAATGTCTTTGGAGCAAATGCATGGCAGCTAGATATGGCAGAGATATCACCAGAGTCAATTTTACAAAATCAATCACTCGTAAAAGCTTGCAATAGGTAATGGATTGTTTTGAAAAAGGGAAGAAATGACTTATTAGAAATGGCCATGAGGTACGGTTCTAGCTAGATAAGTGGCTAGACCTAGGCCCCCTTAGTCAAATGATAAAAGGACTTCTCCCTAGATTTGAAAACCAACAAACAGTTGCAAACTATCTAACTTCATATGGAGAATGGAAGTTAGATCTTATCACGTTTATTCTTCCCACAAGTGTAATTGAATTCATAAAGGCTTGCCCTTGTTCCTATTTGAACTCCAAAGAGGACTCATTTGTGTGGTGTGGAGAAAGACAATGGGAGTTTTGTCTTTCTAGTGCATACGATTTACTAGATCCAAAATTTTCAATTCCTTTATCTCCAAATCCAAGTTGGGCCTGGAAAACCAATTGCCACCCCTATTTACAACATTTTTTCGGCTAGCATCTCTTGAAAAACTTCCCTGCAAAAAATTGGTTTCCTCTAGAAAAATTATTCTTTCACTTTGGTGCCCTCTTTGTAACTCTCAACCTAAAACTTGTTTTCATATTCTCAAGGAATGGCATGTAGTTGCACCTATTTGGGATAGTTTCCACTGGGTTTCGAAACTAGACCCAGTTAATGGCCATTTGCACTATTGGTTAAAAATAAACTATTTAAACCATTTTGTAACTTCTTTTGGTATTCCCGCAAGAACCTTGTTTGCTTACCTTTGTTGGAGTATTTGGCTCCATAGAAACAAGTGGATATTTGAAAAACATATTTTTTTTCTCTTTCTCATGTCCGTTCTTTTGCTCTGGGAAGAGCTTTTGAGTTTTTCTTTCTCAAGCCTAATGCCCAGGTGATCACGTATAGTCTTGAAATCCATATCAGTTGATCCACCTCTTGATTTATTTAAACTCAATACAGATGGCTTAGTCTTGGCAAATCCATTACCTCTAGGTGCATAAGGTATCATTAGGAACCATGAAGGAGAATGGGTCTCGAGTTTCTCCAAGAAAATAGGAATGGGATCTCCAAATCTAGCTGAAATATGGGCTGATTTAGAAGGCATTAGACTTGCATGCCAGTTGGGAATCACGAAACTTCATATAGAAATTGACTCCTAGTTTGTTGTAAACATTCTAAAAGACACACATTGTTCAAATCATCACTTTGAACCTCTGGTTGATATTTACAGGGAACTACTGCACGGATTCCCTATTCTAAGTTGAACCACATGTTTAGATAAGCAAATGGAGGTCCAGTTGTCATGGCAAAAGCACGTCATAAGTTGAGTGACCAATACAAAATCTTCATTGTACCACCAACTTTTGTTAAGAATATTATCTATTTTGATGCCATAGGGAGATCCTTTCCCAACCTTGTAGGAACGTGTATTTCAGAAGACCTCTTAATTGAATGATTAGTTATCAATTTGAGGATGGTTTGTGTTTTATAAGCTACTTTTGTGTTTCTAATGAATTCCAGTTTTAACCAAAAAAAAAAAGAAGAAGGGGCTGCCCCTAACCGGTTCAATAAAGTCATTTGCCAAGAAACAAAAAGGCATAAGAGATGAGAGCAGAGGAAACATAAGGCAAAACACAGAACCCCAAGTCAAATTGGAGGTATGAAAGTAAATCCTTTTTCTCTATCTCTTTATTTTCTTCAAAAATTTTGAGTTTCCATTTTTATTCTCTCTAAAGTCTTACTTTCTCTCTTTAAAATTTCTACTCCGATTGGGGAATGAAGGTGGTGGTTACCACCATTGGTAGCTAGAACAACCCATTCTTCTTCTCTTTTTCCTTATTTCTTCCTAAAAATCTCATTGCATCCCAAATTTTTATTTATATATTTTTTCTCTTTAGATTTTCTCTCTGACTTGTCTATATTTCCTCGATGGAACTGCAACCACTAGTGACGCCACCCTTTTACTCAGATTTTTCTAAACAAATTTTTAACTTCTCAATTTCTGTGCGAAATGAAAAATTGAAGCAAAAGAAGAAAACAAGCATTTTGTGAAAAACTGGCACATTGCTACTATGTGGTGTGAGTAAACGTGAGCCCGATGGAGAAACTTAACACAAAAGAATTTGAAATGGGCAATGGATGTAGAATGTCAATACTTGAACTTTTCTCCTTTCTTATTGTGAGCCAAATGGAGATATTTTTTGTGCTTTTTCCCCAAACTCTCTGGTTTTTGCTTCAAAAAAAAAAATTTGTGAAAAACCGGTAGATTGCTACTATGTGGTGTGTAAGTAAATATTAAGTGTGTGCCATGAGTTTTGTGCGCAAGAATGCAAGAACAAATGGAAACTTAACACAGAGAAATTTGAAATGGGCAATAGAGGCAAAATGTGAATATACATGAACTCTACTCCTCTTTGATTGTGAACCTAGTAGAGATATTTTCTTGTGCTTGCTAATATGGATTTTTGATAAAGTATATTAAAATAATTAACTACAACAGAGAAAAGGCCCCCAGTTCCCACATGCCTAAGAACTAAGAAATTTGCTTTAGTAGTCGAAATAGAATTGGCCTAGCTGTAGACAAGAATGACACATTTGCAACCCTAATGGAAGAAGCCACCTCTGCTAAGAGACTCCTAAGGTTGTCCCTACCAGGTGCTTCCCACAGTTGTTATACTTGAATTACCTAGAACGCCCCCTAGAGCGTCCCCTAGGAAGGGAGGCCCACGACCCGCTCCTACAACTACAAGTATTCACTCCTTGGAGGCAGCTATAACTTGTAGTGAGCACTTAGACACCCTTTGACTATGATTCTGAGGCTACAGACCTCACAAGTACTCAAGGCTCCTAAAAAAGTCACAGCTCCTAAAACGAGAACTAGCTCTAGTGTAGTGGCTTGGTTGGATTTAGGTTGAGGGAAAGCCCAATAAGAAGAGGTTTTAAAATAGAGTTGGCCCAGCTGTAGCCAAGAATTGCACTGCTGTAGCCCTAATGAGAGAAGCCACCTCTACTATAAGACTCTTAAGGTTGTCCCTACCAGGTGTTTATTATAACTGGTATACCTAGGTAGCCTAGAACGCCCCTTAGAGCGTCCCCCTAGGTAAGGAGGCCTACGGCCCCTTCCTACAACTACAAGTATTCACTCCTTGGAGGTAGCTATAGCTTGTACAACAATTAGTATTATCAAATATATATATATATATATATATATATGTATATATGTACAACAATTTAAAATATGATAATATGTTGGTATAGTTATTTATTTTTATTAGATATATTTGAATATTTAAATTATTTTTCTTTACTGATACAAAAACAGAAAATAAATATAAATAAAATGAGAATTAAAAAAAAAAATAGAATGGAAATATTAAGTGCGCACCAAGAAAGCCTTAGTCTGAAGTTTGAAGGTGTGGCTACATTACTTGACTATCACATGCTACTTACATTAATGGGGCACTTTGTCAATTTCCATCAACAAATAGGGAAGCAATTTTAAATTTGACTTGACCTACCTTTCCCATTACCAGTCATATGTCTCCAATAATTCATCAAATTTTGTGTAAATCATGTAAATCTTAAAATTGATCTTTCAGCTTAGTCCCTTACCAAACAAATTCCATATATTATCAGTGAAATTTTGTAACAAATTTAAATTCTAGATATACTAAAATGAACCTTTCTCACATACTTAGAAGGTATGCAATATCTCTCTAACATAACAATATGAGAACTGTTGATGTGAAAAACAAATAATCTTGACCATTAAAAATAAATAGTCAAAATTAAATGCTTCTATTTCAACAATTATCATGTTACTACATTAAAGATGTATATTTCCTTGGTATGATAGAATCCTCCTACTAAAAATCTCACAAAATGTGTGAATGCAAGTATCTATGCAGAGTGGATTAAAATAAATATATCTTTATACACCATCTTTAATCTATTTCTTCTGGGAAGGTTAAAATAACTTTTTGCAGTAAAGGGAGCATTGAGCAGCATAATAAATATACCAATTTCAATATATAGTAAAGGCATTGAGAAGTATATGAAAATTAGTAAATTTTCCTTGTTATACTAAAGTTTCAACACAGGTAAACACCAATCCAACCCCAAATACAGATAAATAAACATAATTTTGCAGCAAACATATCATAATTGGAAAAAGAGATAAAAATTTAATTACACTAGTACTTAGTTACGAGGAAACAATAGGCCCGTTTATGATTATTCAGTGCATGAGAAGAATTTACGTGGGTTAGTCACATACATGCAGCAGAATATGTAAACCAAAAGCATATCAACACAATAATAAACTACATAATGAAACACCAAACAAACCAATGATGCTAAACCATTTATAAGCCATTATTCATTTAATACATTAGCTCTTCAGGTAATGGTGTGTTAAGGACACCGCACCATAAAAAATTACAGGCTAGGACCCTTATGAGTCAAGACACTATTCAGGGTGAAATTAATAGAGCCTCTCAAGAGGCTCGGTTCATATAAGAGTTAAATATATTTTTCGTCCTTGAATTATTTTTCAAGTATTAGTTTAGTCATTGATTTATTTTTTGTGTCTTTTTAGTTCTCGAATAATCATTTTACATGTCAAATTAGTCCTTTAATGTCACTTTTGGTGCTTACGAATGACTAATTTGGTAGACAAAATAATTATTTAATGATTAAAGTGGCATTTAAAAAATAATATAAAGACAAAAAAATTATATTTTACTATTCATATAATAAACAATCTGAGCTTAAGCATATAAAAAAGCTGTTCAACTAAATGAGTCAAAACTAAAAGTTTCAATACTCAACTAAGCTTGGCTTTTTTTGTTCATTAAGAATAAAGTTATATTTAAATTAAAATATATAATAAAACATTTTTATAGCATATTTATATATGATTTACGCATATTTTTATATATTTTATTAATATAAACTCAATTAAGTTTGTTCTAGTTTGATCACTGGTTATAACTCTAATGTAAGCCAAGCTTAAGCAACTCTCGACTATAGTTCTAATCCATTAAATCACATCCAATAACTCAACCATGCATGATGCATTCTGTGTTTGCTAAGTAAACCTCAACTCCAAAAGCTATGGAGGATGAAAAAGTACCCATATATTTTTATCATACACAAAACCCATTGGGGGAAAAAAAGCAAAAAAAATTTCAGAAAAAACCAAATGTTCACTTATTATTATGTTGAAAATATTATTTTAGTACCACTTAGCCAGAGGCCGTTGTTTTTTATACTTATTATTATGTTGAATCTGATTAAGATGACTTGGTCTTACTGCAACCTGAAGACATTTGAGTTTGTGAAGCATGCGGAGGCGATGATTCAGCCAGTTAATGGTGCTAAATATTAATATCTCACCTTTGAAGTTGCT
The DNA here is from genome assembly GCA_003255065.1 of Cercis canadensis. NCBI lineage: Eukaryota > Viridiplantae > Streptophyta > Magnoliopsida > Fabales > Fabaceae > Cercis > Cercis canadensis. The sequence continues at coordinate 600,407 of QAOA01008053.1, read as the reverse complement.
TCTCCCAACATCTGTACTCGTACCTTTGAGATCCAAGTGTGGAGGCATAGGAAAAGAGAATCAGAACACCCTGTTTTCGAAGCCCTTCATGTAGTGATACGTGAAAATTTGACTGCTTAGTAAGGGCAATATGGGGATGGAACTTTCCTTCATTTTTTCTTTACAACCTGCTCTAAAGCTTTGTCTTTCTAGGGATTTATGTTTGTTCCTTTTAAAAAATATATATATATATCTTTGAGATGGTAAAAAGGCATCATGTTTTCCATTCTTTTCTGAATAAATTGATGATGTGAGAAATTGAATTACTACAAATACCTCTTGGATTGGATCTAGTTGAAAACCCTCCAAATGGGACCCTCTTCCAAAACAAATCGCTAATTGTATAGAATGAATTGTCATTTATTTGGCTTCTCTATCGAATGTTACCACCCTAGTTTATTTTACCAATAAGTCAATTGCATCATTGGTTTCTCTATGTTGCTGCAAGTCTATACTACAACACAATTGCAAGGGCCATCACCACAAATGTACGTGCATGGTTCATTGTCACCACACATGGTGTTTCTTATCCTATGTTTTTTGTACTTTGGCTACGACTTTAGATTCAAACACAGAACTGAGAGAAAAATAAGAGGAAAAAAAACGAGGGATGAAATAGGCCTGGCCTCATTGAATTCAAAGTTTATGGTATTTTGCTTGGAAGCCCAGCTGATGTCTCACAAGGGGTTTCCTTCCTTCTTTCTTCGCAGTTTGATCTCTCTTCATTATTTGTCATAGTTATCTTCCATCATTCATGGAAATATATAAACAGGTGACAGGTAGTTTTTCATGATTACATTATACAAAAAAAATTGTAAAAAGGTAATTGAAGTAAAGTTATTATAAGTCATGATCTTTCATTTATGTTTATGATTTTCTTTGGCCTTGATGATGATTTTTTTTTTGGCACGTCATTTTATTTTATGATGGTTTTACATGAAAATTATATTTTGAAGTATAATTTAATATCTATGGGTGATCAATTCCTAATAATCAATGATAGACATATCCTTAGAATGTACCTTTTTGCCAAATAAAATAATTCATTTTATTAAGTGAAAAATATCCCTGATGTCTCTGCAGAATTTTTGATAGATCCTGTTTATGATTTTGATATGTTTTAGTAATATCTGTTCTAAATTATTAGTGTAATCTTTGTACTATATGTAGAAATTTGATGACCACAATATTATTGTTGAAAACAGTAAGAAATAATTCAATATATTCATGTCATTAGTACTGAAGAATTATGTGTTGGAATTTTCAAACTTTTCTATATCATTATACTAAAAGAAAAATACAATAAGAAAGCTGGTCTTAGTCTTGGTGTACCAAAGCTAACCCGAATGTAACCTTATCGTTGAAACCAAAAAATACTATAAGAAAAATAAAGTTCATCTACTTTCTTCATTCAAATCTTTGTTAAAATAGATTTTTCTTATTGTTGTTAACAAATTATATCCAAAGAAATAGATAAACTTTTACTTCTAACTATACGGTCTATGGTTGAGTGGCATTGAGGTCATACTTAGAGTTTGTAGATTCCATTTTCAACTTGGAGTTGCAACCAAAATACCAAAAAAAAAAAAAAAAGGGTAAGGTATCTATGCCACTATAGCACCTAAAAAAATGTAATTGCACCTCCAAGTAATTTTCACTACCTTTCTAAACTTGGGAATATTTGTTTTATTTTTCCTTTGCTCATAAGTCTTAGGAAGTTTTTTTAGTGCCTTCTTTGTATATGATACATGAGTCAATTATTTAATTTTTGTGTCTCACATAGATATAGTCAAAGTTAATTATATAGACAAAGTGATAATGCTCTATAGTTAAAGATATATCTCCTCTTGTTTCTATAGAAGTACAGTATGAATATTGTCTTAAATATTAATTAATACTATATAATCAGATATACCTTTTTAAGTAATTTTGATCAAATTTTAATAATAACTATTAAATATCACATAAAAAAATTATTATTATTAGATAAAAAGCAATAGAAATCACTTATCTATTTAAAATTACTTATAATTTCATCTTATTGTAACAAACAAAGTTGAGAGAATTATTATAGAAGAACTCAAATAAAAAAAAAAATTATTATTTAAAATTAGTCATGCGAATAAAAAAAAAAAAGTGGATAAGAAAAAGAAAATAAGTGTCCACTTGATTAATTTTAGAGGGCAACAAGTAGGAAGCATCAAAGTCAATATATAAATATAATAGAGAAGAAACCGACTGACCTTGGTCTTTGTCCAAAATCAACTAGGGTGGTAACAATTCATTCTATACAATTAGCAAATTGTTTTAGAAGAGGGTCCCATTTGGATGGTTTTCAACTAGACCCAATCCAAGAGGTTTTTGTAGTAATTCAATTTCTCACATCGTCAACTTATTCAGAAAAGAATGAAAAACATGATGAAGCCCTTTTACCATCTCAAATATATTTTGGAAGAAAACAAAGAATAAACACGAATTCCTAGAATTGAAGCCAAAGATCATACTGAGAAAGGCGACAATAAATTATAACACCAAGAAAGACATTGCACCAAGGTATCAAGAATGTAATTAAGATGCACCAAATGCACTAAAATGAAGAAAATATTGCTGAGATGCCAAGTTTGGTTTTTTTTTTTTTTTTTAGTTAATACCACGAGTACCCTTATTTTACTCAATTGAGCGTGAGACTAATCTTATTCAAAGGTTAGAGCAAGTACGGTTTCTCTTCTTCCATAATACTCTCAATGGACCTCAAACTCTTGACCACAACCAAGAACGTGTCGATTGGTGGTAACTAGTGAGGTGCAAAGTCAAAAATAATCCAATCATGCTTGGTTTCTCTCTAAAAACATACCCACAGGTTCTTCAAGACCATCAAAACCTCTCTTAAGATACGGTACAATGTGGTGTGACCTCAACAATTTCAGAGTTTGTCTACATGGGGAAGAGGGATTCAATTAGATCTATACAAGGTTTTAAATTTGGATGGACTTTAGGTAGGCATTGGACGTTTCTTGATGTTGAAATGATAGAGATTTTGTGACCCTTATGAGTTCTGTGTTTGAATCTAAAATCATATCTAAAAGTATCCAAAAAAAAAAAAAGTAAGAGATTATGTAACCAAATGCTAACCATGGGAACACAGCTATATGAAGTTTCCTTGGTTGCTCTTGTCTGGTGGTTACTATGTCCAAGCATTTTTTATGAACTTTGAAGCAGAAAGCAATCAAGCAGAATGAGTAATTCTGCAGAACACAGTAAACCAGAAGTGATGCACATATGAAAGTTCAAAAAGAGAGAAGAATAAAAGGCAAGCTGAAATGAGCAGAATGAATTCTTATTCTTCAATGCTTTGATCTTTACATTATATAGAGGCTGAGTGACTCAACATAACTGACTACAGCTGTTGACCGAAACTAACTTATCTTGATAGCTGGTATATCAATAATCAAATAACACTTCAGTTATAACTAACTTTGCATAACTAACTAATCTTGTTGACTGTACTTGCCAGATCAGCATTGCTGATGCATATTACATTGGTATATTGACATCCCCCTTAAACGCATAGGATTGGGAAGGACTGTGAGTTTGGGACGAAGAGACAGTAGTGCAAGAGCAGGAAGTGGCTTGGTGAAGACATCTGCCAGTTGATTTGAGGAGGGAATATGTCTAATGAGAAGAGACTTATTGAGAACCTTCTCTCGAATGAAATGACAGTCAATCTCCACATGACGTGTCCTAGAATGAAGGATGGGATTGGCAAGCCAAGTATGTAGCACTGAGGTTATCACATAACAGGAGAGGAGGTCTGAGAAGAGAGATATTGAGTTCTTTGAGTAAGGATTGAATCCATTGAATTTCAGAGGCAGCATTAGCAAGAGCTCGATACTCAGCTTCTGTGCTTGAGCGAGACACTACCTTCTGCTTGCCTGAGCACCAAGAGACAAGGTTGGAGCCAAGAAACATAGCATGGCCACTTGTGCTTCGACGATCATCAGGACAACCAGCCCAATCTGAGTCAGCATAAGCAAGCAAGAAGTTGGCTGAAGTGTGCTTAAGGGACAACCCAAAATGAGCAGTGCCCTTTAAGTATCTCAGCAGACGTTTCACAACTTTGAAATGCTCATCAGTGGGTGATGACATGAATTGACAGAGCTTGTTGACAGAGTAAGAGATGTCAGGTCGTGTAATAGTGCAATACTGCAGAGCACCAATAAGGCTTATGTAGGTGGTGGGATCTGCCAATGGAGTGCCTTCAGTGGCTGAGAGCACATGAGAGTGAGCCATAGGTGTAGGCAATGGCTTGGACAAAGTAAGTCCTGACTTATGCAGCAGATCAGAAATGTATTTTGATTGAGAGAGATGCAGACCAGCAGAGGACCATTTGGCCTGAACACCAAGAAAGTAATATAGTTGCCCAAGATCCTTGAGAGCAAACTGGGAATTCAAGCTAGCAATAAACTGATTAATCAAGGATAAACTTGAGCCAGTAACAATGATATCATCAACATAGACAAGCAAGTATATGACAGTGTGCATAGATTGGTAAACAAAAAGGGAATTATCTGAAATGGTGCAGGTAAAGCCCCAACGAATGAGAGCAGCTTTAAGCTTAGTGAACCAAGCTCTAGGAGCTTGTTTTAAGCCATAGAGGGCCTTGGTCAATTTGCAAACATGCTGAGGGAACTGAGGATGTACAAATCCCTGAGGTTGCTTCATGAAGAGTTCTTCTTCAAGCTCACCATTTAAAAATGCATTGTTAACATCTAACTGCTTAACTGACCACCCCTTTGATAGTGCAAGAGTGAGAACAATTCAAATGGTAGATGGCTTGACAACAGGACAAAAAGTTTCAAAATAGTCCACCCCATAGGTTTGTGTGTACCCTTGAGCCATAAGTCTAGCTTTGTGTCTTTCAATGGAGCCATCAGCTTTATACTTAGTTTTATAAAGCCAGCGATAACCCACTATGTGCTTATCAGTGGGGCATGGCACCAAGTGCCAAGTTTTGTTGGCCTGCAAGGCTTGGTACTCAGAGGTCATGGCATCCTTCCAGCTAGCATGTTTGACAGCTTGATTGTAGGTGGAAGGTTCTAAGGGGATAGAGTCTACAGAGGAGGTAAAGATTTTGGGTTTAAATATGCCATGTTGACTACGAGTGACCATTCTATGAGGGATAGGAGTAGGTGCTGCTATGGGAACCGAATCAGGGACAAGCAGAATAATGGGAAGGCAAGGAGACTGAGGCTGAGAGGGAGGTGGGGATGATGAGGGCTGAGAGAGTGGAGAAGCATGACTTGAGATAGGAGCAGGTGATAGAGAAGTGCCTGGTGTAGGTGAGGTAAGAGGTAAGACATTGTAAAGAGTAGTGGAAATAGGAATGGAAAATGAAGGCTGAGTAGGTTGAACTGCTGGAGGTGAGTCAGTAAAAGGAAAATGGTTTTCAAAGAATATCACATGCCTGGATGTGTATATTCTCTTAGTAATCATGTCAAGACGGTGATAGCCTTTGTGCTTGCTGCTATAGCCTAAGAAGCAACATACAGCAGATCGATTCTCTAGTTTGTGGGATCTGTAAGGCCTAAGGTAAGGAAAACATAAACAGCCATATGTTCTAAGATGGGTGTAATAAGGAGTTTTTGCATAGAGTAGATTGTAAGGAGTTTGAAAGCCAATAGCAGAATGGGGTAACTTGTTTATAATGTGAACTACTGCTTGGAAGGAAAAACTCCAGTATTTGTGAGGCATAGCTACATTAATAAGCATGGATAAGCCAACTTCAACCACCTAACAATTTTTCCTTTCAACCCTGCCATTCTGTTCAGGTGTGTAAGGACAAGAGAACTGATGATGCATCCCTAATGTGGTAATCAACGAAGTGAATGCTTGGAACTCACCACCAAAGTCAGATTGCACAGTTCGAATCTTGGTGTCAAACTACCTTTCAACCATAGCTTGAAATTGTTTGAACATAGCCAATGTCTCACTTTTGGATTGTAGTAAATACAACCAAGCAAATCTACTATAGTCATCTATGAGCAAAAGAAAGTAGCAAGCACCATTTACAGATAGGCAAGAAGGAGAACCCCACAAATCAGCATGAACTAAATCAAAAGGTTTCATTGCTTTAGAGTGATTCCTTACAAAAGGAAGCTTGTGACTCTTGGCTAGCTGACAAGAATCACATACTGGTCGATGATGCTTATTGAAAGCAGGAAGATTACATTGATGCAGTACTTTATTCACAATTTCTAAGGAGGGATGGCCTAACCTATTATGCCAAAGCCTCAGTGAATTAGTATTATTAGAAGATGAAGTACTGAAAACTTGAAATATTTTTGCTATAGATGTAGGTGAGGAATCTGCAGATGGAACACAGTATAATCCCTTGTTAAGGCCTCCTTGGAGTAGGATTGCTTGAGTTCTCCGATCCTTCACAGCAAAATAAGAAGGATGGAACTCTACATAAGCATTGTTATGATGGCAGAGTTTTTGCACACTAACTAAATTAGCAGTAATTTTAGGCACATGCAACACATTATTAAGCATCAATTGACCTTGAGAGGTAGTAATTGCAGTATGACCAGTATGGAGCACAGAGAGGCCCTTACCATTCCCTACAATGACCTTGTCATCGCCATTGAATGGATTATGGAGGGACAGATTTGCCAAGTCAGAAGTGACATGGTGTGTGGCACCATTGTCTAAGAACCATGGTGTCTCACCAAGAATTCCAGGTGTAGCCATCAAGGCTTGAGGGTCCTGTGCAGATGAAGAAAAGTGATTAGCATTTGGAGTTTTGGATTGGAATTGGTTGTCAAACCTGTGCCAGCATTCCACAGCCATATGCCCAATTTTGAAGCAAATCTGACATTGTGGTTTTGAACCAGAATTGGATTTTCCTCTACCATAATGACTACCATGAGAGCCACCTTGACCAGTATTGCGATGACCAAAGGTGTTGGTAGTAGGACCATGTCCAGGACCATGTGTTTGTGAGTGATTGAAACCATGATTTTGTTGATAAGGTCGTTTCCTTCCCCTATTTGAGTGATACATGGCAGCATTTGCTTGCAGAGGTGTATGCTGGTCCACAGAGTTTTGATTTTCAATCCTTCTTTCATAGGTCTCAAGACAGCTTTGTAAAGTTTGTATTGAGATAGAATCCAGCCTAGATGTAATAGATGCTATAATTGGATTGTATTCAAGTCCTAAGCCTGCTAGCACAACCATAACTTGATCATCCATGCTCACTTTCTCTCCAATTGCTCTCAGATGGTCACAAATATGTTGAGTTCGAAGCATGTAGTCCATCACACTCAATCCACATTTTCTTGTTGTTTAGAGTTGTAAACATAGTTCCATAATTCTTGCTCGAGAAGCAGATGCATAACTCTCTCTCAGAGCATTCCAGATTTCACATGCTGAGTTGTAAGCCATAATCTGTGTCATCATTTGCTCAGTGAGAGAGGAATATATCCAACTCATCACTAGTCTGTTCTGTCTTTGCTAGAGTACATAATCTGGATTTAAGATCAATGATCCGCTGGTTGCAGTTGAAGAAGAGTCAGTAACTGCAATCCATTGATTTGGACATGCTCGTGTGCCTTCCAAGATATCTTCATATCCATTGGCTATCACGATGTTCAGTAGTTGATTCCTCCATATGAGGAAGTTGTTTCGATCAAGTTTGATTGTAAGAGTTTGACCGAAAGTAGGAAGATTAGAATTGATACCAGTAATTTGAGTTGCCATGGTGTTTGTAGCATGGTCTCTCCCAAGATTCTGAGTTTCCGTCAATGGAGTCACAGTACTGTTGACATGATCTGCCATTGATGAAGCTCTAATACCATATGAACTTTGAAGCAGAAAGCAATCAAGTAGAATGAGTAATTCTGCAGAACACAGTAAACCAGAAGTGATGCACGTATGAAAGTTCAAGAAGAGAGAAGAATAGAAGGCAAGCTGAAATGAGCAGAATGAATTCTTATTCTTCAATGCTTTGATCTTTACATTATATAGAGGCTGAGTGACTCAGCATAACTGACTACAGCTGTTGACCGAAATTAACTTATCTTGACAGCTGGTATATCAATAATCAAATAACACTTCAGTTATAACTAACTTTGCATAACTAACTAATCTTGCTGACTGTACTTGCCAGATCAGCATTGCTAATGCATATTACATTGGTATATTGACATTTTTTTTGGTAATATTACTGTGTCCAAACTAAGAATGCTGTTGATTTTATTTGCATTTAATATTAGCCTTTGAAACTTCAGAGATGGCTGGCCCACCCAAATCAATCATTGCAGGAAGATGGAAGTATGTAGTTCACTTTAGTCATCTAAAATGACAGCCAAGCTACTGGTCATCATTGCAATCTAAGAGATATTAAGATTTATAGTGAAATTTAGGAAAAGTTGTTGCCAAAAGAAGAGTTCAGTAAGAATATATACATTTTTCCAAACTTAACATGCAAATATATATAAAGAAGGGATATATTTGTAATTGTAAGTATATAAATAAAAAAAAATGTATTTTTTTTCATCCACCACATGCAAGCTGCATTATAACTGCAGCCAAATCTAATTCCTACATTGAGATAATCAAATGTTATTTGTATCTATGTTGCATAGGTATTGGTACAAGTTTTGTACTCGGTACGGTACGAAACACATGAACAACTATTTTCCAAAAGAATGAGGTACAGATATGCTATCTCATATGTGTGTGTGTGTATATATATATATATATATATATATATATATATATATAAACACAAAGAGGAATTCATTTTTCTAGAGGAGTTGAAGCCATAATTACCTCAAAGGTAATTGGAAAAATTAGGTTCAGCTAACAAATCAGGTCATATTCCTTCAATTCAATAGAGAATATAATAAGGGCTAGGTTTGTGAATGATCAAAGCAAGTGGCAGAGAAGAGAATAAGTATGAAACAAGGTCAAAATGGGCATTTTAGCCATTTCAAAATATACCAATTTTTTTTTTTTTTAATAAAAAGAAGCTGAGATGAGTTTTTTCCTTCGGTACAAGTTTCAAGTTTCCGTTACATCTCAGAAACGGGTACGGCACCCATTTTAAAATACTCGTGCAACATAGATTTGTATACATGTAAATATAAACCTTTTCAATATCTACAAATTTAACTAAGTCCATCTAAATTGTTTTATACAATTTAGAATTTTTACATGTCTCACACTAGTGCTTAAATATCACTTTTCTTCGTTGAAAAAATAATACACCAAAATTTCAAGACAAATACCTTCTTTCAGGAAATCAATTGAATGTATACTCAAGTTGAAGCCTTGAAGGAATATCAAATGTTCCCCTCTAGCTCATGGTTAAGCTGAGAATGCCAGGCAAAGGTGTTAGGTTGAATCCCTGTAAACAAAAAATAAAAATAAAAATCAACATTAATAAGAGCAAGTTGTTTTAATATTCAATGATTTTTTTTTTTTTGTCATGAATATTCAACACTTGATAAAAGTCAAAAGAAAAAATTTGAAACAAAAGGACAACAAAAGGAAGATGAATAAACAGGGAGCGGGAGCTAGGGACTACAAAGCTTTTACTTGGAAAATGATATTTCTACGAACATTTTCTGCCACTATAGGAGCATCACTCCCTATGCCCCCCCATGCCTTATCTAGTAAGTGGCATGTTTTTTGTTAGAGAAGTTAACAATGATTGAAGATACGCTAATCTCTCTCTCTTTTTTTTTTTTTTTTTTCTTTTCTATTACATGATGGTATGAAAGTTTGAACCCTTGACTTCTTATAAACTAATTAATCATCACACCACTAATTTGCACTTTGTGGCTTAGGCTCCAATTTTGTATAGAATAAAAATTCAAAGAGTAAACACAAATCTAGTGAAAACATCACCCATGACTAGCACATGATAGTTAATACACTTTGAAAATTCTTGACCAAACATTTTTGAGAGAATTATTCTTAGGTGCTTAAATAAAGAAAATTTCTAGGTGCGTGCTAAAATGATACTTCTTGGTTGGAGCCATATCCAATATTGACTTTTGCTTAATTGGAGTGGTAATGTTTTGTTTCTTAATGGTCATTGCACATGCAATGACCACCAGTCAACAGACACAAAAAAGTGGTAATTAAGACCAAACACTCAACAACGATTACTTTGTCATCCGTGATGACCATTGGTCATTGTGTGGTCCTCAATGGTTATTGCTATGATGTTTACTTAGAATTATAGCTTTTATGTGTCTTGACTAGTAATCATTGCATGTTTATTCATAATAACTACTGAGAAACATATGATTACTACTCTAAGAAAAGGACTTGGAAAGTAGCTAGTGGCACCAAGCAAGAAGTACTCTTTTGGCACCCACATGGATATATTTGTTTTTAGGCACCAAAAGTTAAGTCTCTAAAAATTTTTAGACGAGGCAAACTTTAATTAAAAAAGACAACAACTACAAGCAATTAATTAATGATAACCACAAGTCTAATCCTACTCTGGGTAAGAATTTTACTGTGTATATTAGTCATCATGTATTAGTTACAGAAGGCTATTTTGATTAGGTATGTGGTTATTATCATATATTAATTGCATGTATTTATTCTATTTTTCTAAGAGAAGTTTGTTTTGTTTAGAAAACAAAAACTTTCATTAAGAATTGTTATTCTTTGTATTAGTTATCGTATATTTGTTGTATGTTGCTATTTTTATGAGGAATGTGGTCGTCATTTATTAATTACATGCAACTGTTTTGATAAGAAAATTTCATGTACTAATTGCATATAGTTATTCTATTTTTTTTTCTTAAACTTTCATTTTTTTTTTTTGTAATTTTTTGGCTACGACCTGGCAATCTATCTTCTTCATCAATCTCTATCATATATCAATCACATGCTTTGATTCGAGCATCTTCGTCAATCCATTAAGAGAGGTGAGTTATTTTGTGTTGGCAATGTTGGATAAACTAGTTTGCAAAAATCTAAGTCCCACATTACTTAAAAGAGAGAGATGTGAAATGCTTATAAAGACTTTTTTCCTTAAATAATTATATTATAAAAACATTTCGAAAAAATTCTTAAAAGTGAATTACAGTTATGATTCCACTTCTTTCTAATCATACAATATTCTGATATCACTTTCTTCTAACCTATTATTTGTTTTACAAAACTTTAGGTTTTGTTTTAGAATTTGTTCATCTCCTTTTGGGTTTTGAATGTAAGGCCTCAAACTTCTTCGTCAATCTAACAAGAACCTAGAGAATTTCTGGGTAATCTTGAAGTTTGCTTGTGATTTGCTTAACGGCAGTTAGAAAAATTCAAAATCTTGGCATGGACAACATTGGGTTTGCTGGGTGGCAGTGAGAAAAATTAATGCAGGGAAAGAGGAGAAAGGAGTTGTGTGTTTGTGCTCTCAGCTGGTGAGAAAGTGAGGCCAAAGAATCTATGTGCAGAGAATAGATTCAATCGGATTGTGTTTGTCGCTAATTTTTTTTTCCCCATTGCTTGCTAATTTGCTGCTGAGTTTCTATGCAGTATGCACTATATATGATGAACCAAACTTTACTGATGATCTATTGAGCTATGTAAGTATCAAATTCTAATTTGGTTTTTTTTTTTTTTTTTTTTTATGTACTAACTCCAATATAAAAAGAATGACTGAACATTTATTTGACATCTGGCCAAAAAAAAGAACATATATTTGCCAAATTGTGAAGGCTTGGAAATTGTGGAGAGATCAAAGACCATTGGCATTGTTGGATCCTTCACTAGAAGAAACAACTTCTGAAACTGAAGCCATAGATGCATTCAAATTGGCTTACTATGTGTTCAAGAAAACCCAGATGACTGGTGAACAATGGAAACAATTGCTCTATATATTTTAGTTTCTCATTGGATCTACCACTACCCACAAACCCAACATTTTTCATTCATGGCAAAACAAAGTCAAGGGTGCCTCAGGAAGGGTTAGTGTCTGCTCAGTCTTTGAGTCATTCAATAGCATCATCAATTAGTGACATGTGATCTACAAGTAAATCCTTCAATGGAAGGTTGACATTTGAATTTCTCAAAAGCTACTAATGAGTTATAGCTATTCAGTTTCATGGTTGAATAATTGATGTATTCTTGCAAACAATTTTCTGCCTATTTCTTATTACAATGGCTGTGCTTTATTTCTGAGTTGTGATGAAAATAGATCCAACTTTTAGTTACCTTGAGTAGGTACTTTTCTTTTTTAGGAGGTAATTGAATGCTTATGTGATCTAGGCTAAAAACACAGAAAGATAAAGTGGATATCCCCATTGAAAAAGTTGCACCCAATTTTCATACTCAACAAATAAAACTTGAAACAGCTCCTTAGCGATCCAAAAACTAATCCATCATGAAACAAGAGCCTGAGAAAAACCTCATGCTTAATCCTTGAGGCAATTTACATAATTAGAATACAAAATAAATGAAATAAAATATTGCTTCAGTTCTTCAATAGGTTTAATTTGGTTCAAGGTTTAGAAGGTCGGTTATGGGGTGAAACTTTCAGATTCTAAACATTTATAAAAATAAAGATTTTTATCACTTTATGCACGTTGTATAGGAATAAGTACTAACAACAAATTGCTTTGGCTTTCCAAGGTTAGAATATTATGGCCCATTTCGTGGACATAACAAGAAGGGCAGGACATGATAATTTATTCTATTTTCCTATTATCTAATATTTTTAGAATCAATAAGATAAGATAAAGCTATCTTGTTGATCTTTTTTATCATGTTGCCAACATGCTAATATCCTAGTAAGAGGGTATAGATAAATTTAAACAAGATAAGATAAGCATATTGAATATTACTATATTATTAAAATAAAAATAATAAAGTTAATATAATAAATAGTTAATATTATAAAATATATATTAAAATATAAATAATATAATGAATATGAATTTATTATCTAATAATAAATTATTATTTTTAATAAGTAATAATAAACCTACTTATTAATAAATATTATATTCAATTAATAATTATTGTATTGATAAATTTTTATGTTAATCTTCCATCAAAAAAATAATACACACTATTCATTATTTTGTAATAGAAATATCAAGTATGTAAATATAAATAATACACATTATACATTATTTTGTTATCAAGTATGTAATTATTGTATTGATATCTTCTTTGAACAGCTTTTTCCCACCCAAATTTCAATGTCAATTGAGCACATCATCTATAAGAGAGGAATGTCATATTTTTTTTTAGCACACTATGTTGACAAAGCATACAATTATCACATCAATTAAGGATCAGAATAAATTGAGCTTAATTTTTATTTTAAAATTTTTAGTGATGAAAAAAAATTAAATAGAATGGATGTAAAATTTTGTATTTAATGATTACAAGAGGCATTTGCATCCTTCTAATGTGATTCTTAAATATGTATAAGTAGACTAGATGATTTTAATGATTGAGTATTTGGGTGTTTTATTATACCGAAATAGAACATAATACAACATACACAATAGCTTCTAGAAGAAGCATCAATAGATTGACTTCATTCGACTACCTCGGTCCTTGTGTCCAAACCAAAAGTCTCCTTTCAATCTTTTGTCGTCTTTCGCTTTGCTGAGGTTTCCGTGTTTTCTTTCGGCATGAGGAAAGATAAGAGATTCTTTATCACTTCTCCTTTTGGGTAAAGGCCATATTCTTGATAACTCAGTAGTGCTTGTACGAAGATTCCTGCGTGGTATTCCTTTTCCTCTAACTTCCTTTACCTGTTGACGACTCTATAATTTTTATGGGTATTGGTCAAGATGGACTTGAATGTATCGTTGATTGTTTTTATTGGGGTTTTCTATTAATATAGAGGACAAGTAGAGAGAGAACAAACACAGATTAGACAAAACGAATAGCATCATTTTCAGATAAAAGGAAAAAAAAAAGTGAGAATCATATAATTTTTATTTTTTTTCATCAAAGGAGGACATTTATTTGTAATTGTCACTTATATTCTTAGAAGTATACAGGAAACAGTTGATAAGTAGGGGATATATCTATTATTTTGATAATCCAAATTACAAATACAACTAACTCTGAACGTGCTGATGTAGAGTATGTAGAGTATTAGAATGGAATTCAGAAAATGAAGAAATTTTTGCATCTTTAGAGATTAATATATTACTAGTTGAATCATAAAATGGGTTTACCATTATATGGTGAATCGAGTGTTATAATTATTGCTTGTTTGACAGTGGGTTGACAATGACATAAATTGACCATTCTGAATTGTGAGGAAGATGTGAAGAAAAAGGAAAAGGACAATGTGATCTACGAAGGTCCATATAATTAATTCTTTCTAAACCAACAATTTCAAAGAAATTCAAAAAAACAACAAATGGAAAGAAAAGAAACTAAAAAGATAGTGAGTAGAGCATTTATAGTTAAAACCTAAGAAATAGTGGGTGAATTAATTTTTTTTCTTTCTCTCTCCATCATCTTATTCTCTCTCTCTCTTTCTCTTTCTCTATTTTTCTCAAGTGAATGATCCAGCATCTCCCAAGATTGATCAAGTGTGTCCTTAAGGACCTGTTGTATTGTAAACAAGCAAGTCCTTTCATTTCCCATGCACTGCAGCTTTTTTGATAACTAGGATTTGCTACTTCGATCTAGCAGATTTTAAATGAAAACGCTACATCTAAAGTAGCGTGTCTCATTTTGTTCGGTAATATATTATTAAAATATTCAAAAGAGACCCATCCTTTTAATGTGATTCTCAAATATCTATAAGTAGATTGGATGAATTTCAATGATAGCTCACCCATGCTAACCCTTCAACTTATCCTCCTCTTACATCTCATTAATTCGTTGCCTCTGTAATTTCATTTATTCCTATCATAATTTTTTGTAGCTCCCAAAATTCTTGGAATGCCCACTCCTACTATCCCTTTCTCTTCTCCACATCAAAGCTGTGTACTTTTGGAATAGTACATGAAAACAAATAGAAACAAGCTTGAAAGAACGGTTACACAATGAGAAAGGGTGTCATTTGAGTTTCTGCATTACACACAGATGAAAGATTACCATCTCAGATTCTGCCCTTATGTCAAAATGAAGTTCAAGGATTCTTCAGTGATTCACCTAAACTATTCACCTAAACTCTTAAGGTAGCATAGACTTTAGTATACTGTTTTTTGAATCTAAAACTTTCGGGATGGAGTACTAAATTTTTGCTATTAATTACTGTTTTTTCCATGGTTTTTGGCTGTGGCAAATGTACTATTTTCTTGTGGTGATAATGTTTTTTGAATCTAAAACTTTCATGATGGAGTATTGAATTTTCAACTAAATTAAGGAGACATTTTGACTTTCTCTTTTTATGTTCTCTTTCAGTTTTGATTTATTAGAAGGTTTTTGTAATTGTATGGTTAATGGTTTCCATCTCTGCATTGTTTCTTAATTTTTTTTAAGTTAATACCACGAGTATCTCCATTTTACTTAATTAAGCATGAGACTAATCTCATTCGAGAGTTAGAACAATTACAGTTTCTCCTCTCCTAACAATGCTCTTACTATACAATTACGGTTTCTTGATTTGGCAAACCTGTTTTTTAAGTATTGTGATTGAGTTTTGCAATGGTTTCCCCTTGGTGTATAGATTATTTCCATTTTCAACAACCAATAGTTAGGATCACTGCCTAATTTTAGATTAATTCATATTGTTACAGATTTTTGGTTTTTGGAAGAGATACAAATATATAAGTCAAAACCACAACTTGTAGTTTCAAACAACATATTAAGGATTAAAAGAACTATATATCAATTACCATTATTTACTTTCTTTGTTTAACTTTATTCCCTTCTTTTTATGATATATAATCGTTCATATCAATTATTATTATGAAGGTTGATATTTTAATTTTATTTAAGTTAGATTTCTCACTTCTCAGCAGTCATCCAATTGAATAATTATGATGCTAATTAATTTAATAAAATATTACGTAATCTATTTTTTGGAAAATAATGTAGTAATTAGTGGGTTTTGTATTTCACTAATCAACTTCCTTGAGATTATATATAAACTTATAATCTAATTTTCAGATTTATAATTAGATCAATTAATTTATTTTTGATAAATAAAAACGATACTCTTGAGATTAGTATTTGGAAAATTTCATGATGAAGTTACAGTCTTATTATTTAATTTTATTTTTACTCTGGTTATGTTTATTGTTATTGTAATCTTTTTGCTCTATGTATTGAAGACATGTAGTCTGTAATCTTTAATTTTCTAAATTTGCTGATGTAGTCTATTAATGGAAAGAAATGATTCAATATATCTATTTTTTTTTTTTTCATTTTCAATCTTTTTCAATATCATTATAATGCAAGAATAATTATTTTTTATGCAAATCTCTAGTAAACTATTCACTGTATTGTTTTGAACCATTTTCGCCAACTTCACTTTCAACTCGTTTAAAAAGTTAAAGCTGGTCTGTCAAATTATTTTTACTGGTCTCACATGAAAGAACACGTATAAAATATAGATGTATAGTATAGAGTTCTTGGATAGGTAGTCCAACATATTTCGTAAGTTAACATTAACATGAAATGGTAAAATAAATGTCACTAGTTACTGTACCAATAAAGCAGGTTTACCAAACGATCTATAGTAGAGTGATATTGAGGTCATCTTTAAAGCTTGTGTGTTTTATGTTTGAACAAAGATCGTAGCCAAAGTACCCAAAAAAATAAAAATAAAGCAGATCTACTCAAACTGCCACTAATTACATCAAGGAAAACAATCTTCCTAAAAAAAAACTACTTTTAATTATAGATTTTGTTATATATAAAATAAATTTTAATATATCAAATCATATGGGTCTATTAACTACAATCTCCACATTTTTTTTTTGTTATATAAATGCTTTGAAGCAAAGACTTTATGCAAGTTGTCTTAATTTTTCACTATTAAACCACATCTAATTTTGTGATGGCATTAACATAGTTATAACTACTATATATTTTTAGCTTAGCAATTGAAAAATGCTATATTTCATATAACTTTGAGAAAATTAGATAAAAATTTTAAATAAAAATAATTTTAGGTAAATTTTAAATTTACATTTAATTATACTTTAGTCACTCATAAGTAGTCATTTGAAGTTCTATATACTCACTAGTCATTTTGTGATTCCTAGATATAACCGTAATAAATGGCCATTAGTCAAAGTACAACTAATATTTTTTTTTTTATTTGAGTTTCTTAACAATAATTTTTCTTTAACTTTTTTAATTCAATTTTTCTATTTCATAAAGACATTTTTACACAACTCTTATCTTTTTCTTTTTTTGCCTATAGTTTTTATAGAGCATTCATCGAAAGGGATGCTATGTTACACATTTTTGATGGGACACAAGTCATATTTTTTTATTTTTTTAGACAGTTTTAATTTTATATTGTATTAATTTAATATAATTAATATAATTTAAATTTTATTAAATTAATATTTAGATTATATTAAAAAATTAAAATAAATTTAATAAAATTTAAGTTATATAAATTATGCTAAATTAATATAATATATAAAAAAATTGTATAAAAAAAAATAAGATCTGACTTGTGTTAGGTGTAGCATGGCATCCCTTTTCAATCTTTTGTCGTCTTTCGCTTTGCTGAGGTTTCCGTGTTTTCTTTCGGCGTGAGGAAAGATGAGAGATGGTTTATCACTTTACCTTTCGGGTAAAAGCCATGGAAATTAATGGGTCCCAATGCATGTATTCTTTTCTTCATAACTTCAGTAGTGCTTGTACGAAGATTCTTGCGTGGTATTCCTTTTCCTATTACCCCCTTTTCCTTTCAAGTTGAAGATTCTAATGAAACCATTTGTTCTGTATTTGCTGATGCATTTTATGATCCTTCGAGTGAAGGAAAAAGAGGAAAAGGGAAATGGAGGAAGGTGGGCGTTCAAGCCAGGAAAGGGTGGTAAACCATCATTTTGGGTTCACTGACATCATATTTTCTTGGTCCATTGAAGACATTTTCAATAAAGATTTGTACAAGAACCAGGTTACAACTTTTATTCTTTCATGCCCATTTGGTTTAGTTCATTTATTTCTGAAAACGTTTTGATTTTTCCCCTAGGCTCTGTTTGAGAGTTTTTTTGAGGGGAGAAGAGAGGAGATGAGAGGAAAGGGAGGAGTTTTCCTCTCCTTTGTTTGGATGATTAAAATGAGGAAAAGGAAAGGAAAGGAAAGGAAATGTCTTATTGTAAAATATTTTTACTAGTTTACCCTTTATTATCTTTTCACTCTTTTTTTCTAATTCAATTTTTTAATTATAAATGTAATTATTATTTATTTATTAAAAAATAAAAATTGACAATAACCGAATTCATACTCTAATTAAGTACATTTTCATAAAAAAGTAAAATTTCATAAATATTAAATTATTAATATATAATATACACTTATTGCTTCTAATGAGTCATAAAAAAATTAATATACTATATATTTTCAAAAAGAAAATAAACTGTGCATCTGAAAAATTATGCAAATTCTATTGCTTTATGGGTTGCAATTAATTAAATTAGAGTGATGATAAAAGGGATTATTTATAATTTTTTCATTAGATGGATATAATTAAAATTTTTAATTAGAAATATAAAAGAATTACAATTTAAACATAAAACTTCAACTTTTTTGCTTTCTTTTCTTATCCAACAATTCAATGGTGGCAGACAGTATGGGTAAATTAGTAAATTAATTCTCTACCCCTCCAAACCCCCCAATTTGGGGGGTTGAAATTTGTGAATGAAAAAAGGAGTGTAAGGGTCAAAGTTTAACCCTTGGTCTCCTTCCCCTTTCAAACTTAAAACTCCCAAACAAGGGAGTGGACTCTCTCATTCCTCTCCTCTCCTCTCCTTTCCCCTCCAAAAGAACTTCCAAACATACCCCTAATGGGTTGTGTGTCTGATAAAAATGGGTACTTTTTCATCCTCCATAGGTTTTGGAGTTAAGGTTTACTTACCAAACGCAGAATACATTATTTATGGTTGAGTTATTCGATGTTATTTAGGCTCGTTTGGATAAAATAGCTTATTGGAGCTTCTATACTGTATAAGTGCTATATGCAGATAAAATTATGTTTAGATAAATTTATGTAAACAACTTATTATCTTCTAAAAAGCTGTTTTTAATTTATTTTATGAAACTATTTTTTAGAGCTTCTAAGAAGCAGCCCTTGTAAAAACTCATAACATGATTTTAAGGCGCTTATCCAATTATATATTCATACACATAACAACTTAATATAAAAGAAGTTTATTGTATAAAAGTTTATATAAGTGCTTGAATAAGCCATTTACAGCACCTTAATGGGTAAGAATTGTAGTCGAGAGTTGCTTAGGCTTGGTTTGTTTGGTAGTTTAAACCAGTGATCAAGCTGGAACACTAGCTTATAACAGCCTAAAAAAACTTAATCAAGCTTATATTAATAAAATAAATAAAATTTATAAAAATATCTGTAAATTATATATAAATATTCTATAAAATATGTTTTATTATATTTTATTTTGAATATTACTTTATTCTTAATGAACTAAACAAACCAACCTTAGCTGAGTATTGAAATTTTTATGCTCCACTCGTTTAGTTAAACAGCTTTTTTATAGGCTTAAACTTGGATTGTTTATTATACGAATCAATTTCACCCCTATAGTGGTCTTGACTCTTATGGGTCCAAGCCTGTAATCTTATGATGGTACGGTTGTTCCTTAACACACCATTACCTGAAGAGCTAACATATTAAATGAATAATGGCTGATAGATGGTTTAGCATCATTAATTTGCTTAGTGTTTCATTATGTAGTTTATTATTGTGTTGATTTGCTTTTGGTGTACATATTCAGCTGCATGTCTGTGACTAACCCACTTAAATTCTTCTCATGCACTGAATAATCATAAAGGAGCCCTGACTTTCTCAGAAGAAACAGAAAAAAGATATATCTATTTTTGTCCTGTCTGCATAGACACTTGCATTCACACAATTTGTGAGATTTTTCGTATATCTGGAATTTAAAAATGTTAGAGACTGTTACAAAATTTCACTGCTAATAATGTGAAGGACCAATTTTACGATTTTACATGATTTGCACGAAATTTGATGAAAACTTTAATGTGGTTATTTTCAAAATAAGGATGATTGGTCAATGACATGTCAAATCCACTAGTTACCTTATATGATCATGGCAAAGAGGACATTTGAATTCTGAGGTTGAAGGTTGCAGGATCTATTTCTATAGGGGGTGAATAAGAATATTTAAAAATAATTGCGAAAAACATATTTGATACAAATTAATTTAATAACAGATCTGATTTGGAACTAGTTCTCAGTGTAGAAGAACTAGTTCACTGATAAACATAGAATTGAGTAGAGAGGGATAACTAAATAAAGCCTTAAAGATAGAGCAGAAATTAACTTAGAATATCATGTACACATTGCAAAACATAATAAAGCAAATATTCTTAGAAATAAAAGATTAGGAGATGAGAGATTTGCAAAAACCATTATAGTGGTTCGACAGAAATACCTACATCCACTTCTCCCAATAACTGGGGTTTCACTAGAATTCAAGTTTATTTTTTCAAGCTTTTCAACTATGGTTTCATTTTTCAAGCTAACCATGAACTCACACTCTCTAACTCACTAGATATCACTCTTATGGATTTCTCCCATAGAAATCCAAATACAAATCCCAATTTATCAATGTAGCCAAGAAACTCTCTTACAAAGTAGAAAATCAAATGTAAGTTCTTACTACAGAGATAAACAATAGAGAAAATATAAACAATGAGCTTTATAGAGAACCTTTCTCCTCTCTCAATTTTTCATTCTCACTTCTCTAAAACTTGAAGCCTCGGTTCACTCACTTCAAATAGACTATAGAGAGCACGTGAAGGACCATGTGAAAGGCCATTGGAAACCGCCTACTGGCCTTGACAACTATCCCATTGTACACCATTCACTATGTCTTTTGTCCTTTTGTAAGAAAAAGCAAAGGCAATATCCCTTAAATCATGGATCTTACAACGGTCACCACAAGAGGAAATTTCCTCTACCAACTAAGGCAATTTCCTAGAATGATTAGAAAGGATTGGAATCTTCTAGAGTATTCAAGAAACTTGTCCACACCAGCAGACTTGGATATTTTTTCTCTAGAAGAACTAGATCACTTATATAAGAACTAGTTCTTAAGAACAGACAGAAGTAGTTCTTAAGGCTTCTTTCTAACCTGTTTTAAATAAGAACTAAGACAAGTAACAAAGGTTAGTAGCATAGAGACATTTTGTTATCATCAAAGCAGGACTAGAGAATTGTAGGGCTAACAATCTCTCCCTTTTTGATGATGACAAAATCCAAAAAAAAATCTCCCCTTGAATATGCATTCTATAGAACTTAAGAACTAGTTCTTAGAGCAGAGAAATGACCTATGTTAGGAGAGAGTTTTTTAAACAAATCTATTCATAAGGAAATCATACTTAACAATTCAAACAAACTATCTTAGAATTTCTCCCCCTTTGGCATTATCAAAAAGATAAGGGAGCAAGCTGATGAAGAACAACAAAGAGGAACAATAGATTAAAATCCAAAAGTCGTACTATCATATATCCAAAAGTTGGTTAAGTACAAAAAGTCAGACAAACTATGATCAAATGTATGATGTATGAAATGCAAAATAGAAAAATATTCAAAAAGGCTGGAGAATATTCATTGTAATTACATATGCTACTGAAAGATTAACAAAGAGAATCATAAATGTATTTCTAAGAAGGAGAGGGCTTTGAAACTTTAAGAGCTTCCAATTCTGCCTTAGTGGATGCTAATTCCTTCTCAACAATAGCCAAACAAGGAGTGCAATCAAAACTTAAAGTCTGAAAGAAGTTCAGCCGCCTTCCAATTTGATTAGCTAACTCTTCAGGTTTAATAGAAGCAATCCATTCAACATGATCAACCTGTTGAGATGGGTGAACTTGTTTGGCTTGAGACTTCTGCTTCTTGGATGGATTGGAGGAACTAGTTATGGCACCAGCAGGTGTCGGCCTATTGCCTTTGGCAGACTGAGAACTAGCAAATGGCTTAAGAACTGGTTGAGATGCAGGAAACATTCTCTTGAGAACTAGTTTTGGAGGGAAGGGATCTGTTGAGAACTGGGAGAGGTCTATCTTGAAATACTTATAGATCTTGACAATTAGCATCCCGTAAGGCAAACTAGTTTTAATTCTAGTTCCCTTCATAGTTGCAGCCATGTTGCTTAAATCAACTTAGATAAGTTCAAAGGCAACTGGTTCTTCAAATGATATAATACATACAAGTTAGGGGTTGAAAAATCATTGTGGCTTCTAATTCGGGGTAACAGCTGGGATGTAACTAGTTTTGCTAAGGTTCTAGTTACTGAATCAAAAAAAATGAATGGAGGGAGGTCTTCCTTGGCCTTTATTCTTAGGATGATCACAAATTGATGTCATTGCATCATCATAGGAAATCACATCAGCGGGCCAGACCTTTTGCACAAATTTACAATCCCCCTTTATAGGTAATTTCAACAAACTAGCTAAAATTCTTTTTGTTAAAACTATATCTACCCCAACTACATAAGATTTTAAATAAATAGTACCAGTATCAAAGCCTTTCAGAGGTAGCAAATGTGCATAAAAGAGACGAAGTACCTTTGGTAGCAAAGGCTTATTAGCTTCAACATGCTAGACCAACCCATTTTAGCAAAGAAAGTCTCAACAACCTTGGAAGTAGAAGATGTGGATTCCCATGATGATAAAAGACATCCAAGTGCAATTGGCCTGTTTGCATACAACTTGTTAAAGTTTTCCTCTGCAGCAACATTCTCAAACAATAAAGTTTGAGATTTTGGGGCTTTTGTCCTTAGAGTAAATGTTGTTTTCCTAGCCAACATTTTGACTTTTTTCGGTCTTTCAGAGGGCTTAGATGGGGTTGGTTGGGCATGTTGAGAGACAGGTGCTAGTTCTAATTCTGTGTTAGAAGAAGACTTAGAAATGAAGTCAGGTTTCAAATTAGTAGGTGCTTCTTGTGATTTTTTAGAAGCAAAAGAAGAAGATGGAGAAGACCAGGGTGATTTTGTAAGAGCAAGTGTGGGAGAAGGAGAAGGAATGGGAAACAGAGGAGGAGAACCGGAGGGTGGAAAAGAAAGAGGGGCTTCGAGAAGTAACCATGGAACCAATGGCTCAATGATTGGTTCAATAACAGAGAGAGGAAGATCAATGGAGGACATTTTACTTTTCCCTTTATCTTTTTGAGAGGCAATGGTTCTGGAACGGTGGATAACAAGTTCAAGGTCCTCGGGTTCTTTAGAGGAGGAGGAATCAGAAACCTCAATGGGTTCCTCACACGAAGGTCTTGCTTGAGCTTTACCCTTGGACTTAGCCATCAATCATTGGCTGGCTCTTCTTCTATCCATGGTTTTAAATAGCGACAATCTTTCTTCATGAAGCAGCAGTTGAGCTTGAGAAATGGCACACATAGAGACAAATAGAGAGATTATGCGGAGAGGTTGCAGAAGGAATGGAGAGATAAGGGAGTTGAAGGGATTTTTTGATTTTGGACAAAATTCGAAACTGAAAGAGAAAATGGAAAACCGGGAAAAGAATAGGGCAAAATGGCCATTTTGCAAAAGGGGGGCTTTAGATAAAACATGCGTTTTGGCCAAAGCCCAGAACAAAAAGATGAAACCAGCCCATAGAAAAATTTCCTTTTAAGAAACAGTCCAACAAAAACATTAGGCCAAAATAATTACTAAGGCCCTTTTAAAATAAAAAGCCTAGAGAGACTTCAGTCCTTTTGAAAAACATTGACAACCCAAAATAAATAGGTTCAAAAATAGAATGTAGGCAAAAAAAAATTTTCTAAAATTTCTAATTTCTACACAAAAAATCCAGAAGCATACCAAAATGTATTGAGCATTTATTAGCCTTAAGAAAAAAAAAATAAAAGAAAACAGCATATGTACAAGTGGAATGCAAAAATGAATCATGACTTATCAAGACATATTTAACATGCCTAGTTCATGTTTAAGGAAACAAAATCTTTCTTTAGCTAAAGCTTTTGTGAAAATATTAGTAATTTGATCTTCAGTGTTAATAAAAGAAAGTTCTATATCACCCTTAAGAACATGATCTCTAAGAAGATGATATTTTATGTCTATATGCTTAGTCCTAGAGTGATGAACTGGATTTCTTGCAATGTTTATCGCACTTGTATTATCACACAGCAAAGGAATTTACTTAAGAATTATACCATAATCAATTAGTTGTTGTTTCATCTATAGCACTTGTCAACAGCAAAGTCCAGTAGCCATGTATTTAGCTTTAGCTATTGATTGAGCAACTGAATTTTATTTCTTGGATTGCCAGGAGATCAAGGCTTCTTAAAAAAACTGACAACCTCCACTGGTGCTTTTTCAATCAATTGAACATCTATCCTAGTCATAATATGTATAAGAAACTAGTTCTGCTAAACCACAAGCCAACATTTACAGAACTGATTAAATATCTAAAAATTCTTTTGACAACAGATAAGTGAGATTTCTTTGGATAGACTTGAAATCTTGCATATGCACAAATAGAAAACAAAATGTTTGGTCTACTTGCAGTCAAATACAATAAAGATCCAATCATACCTTTGTCTCTTTTCTTGCAAACAGATTTACCTTTCTCATTCAGAACTAGTTTTATGGCAAGACTCATGGGAGTTGAAATACCTTTTACATTGTCAAACTTTTTAAGCAGCTCTCGAGTATATTTAGATTGATTAATGAAGATTCTATCTCTGGTTTGCTTCACTTGAAGTCCAAAGAAGAAGTTAAGTTCTCTTATCATACTCATTTTGAATTCATTCTGCATTAGGATTTCAAAGTCCTTGCATAAGTCATCATTAGCTGATCCAAAAATAATGTCATCCACATAAATTTGAACTATGATGATATTATGAGACAACCTTTTAGTGGATAGAGTAGTATCTACTTTCCCTATTGAAAAATCATTTTTCATAAGAAACTCATTAAGTCTATTACACCAAGCCATGTGAGCTTGCTTTAGACCATAAAGAGCTTTGGAGAGTTTAAACACATGATTTGGAAAACCTAAATTTTCAAAACCAGGAGGTTGCTTAACATATACTTCTTCATTAATATAACCATTCAAAAAGGCGCTTTTCACATCTATTTGAAAAACTTTAAAACCTTTAAAAAATGCAAATGCAAGAAACATTCTAATGGCTTCTAATCTAGTTACAAGAGCAAAAGTTTCTTTAAAATCTATATCTTCCTACTGATTGAAGCCTTGAGCTACTAATCTTGCTTTGTTTCTCACAATCTTGCCATCCTCATCAAGTTTATTCTTGAAAACCCATCTTGTGCCAATGATTGTGTGACCTTTCGGTTCAAGTACAAGAGTCCAGACTTGGTTCCTTGTGAACTGGTTCAGATCTTCTTGCATTGCCATGATCCAAGCCTCATCTTGTAATGCTTCAGAAATTTTTGAAGGCTCGAACAGAGACAAGAATGCCAAGTTCACATGTTTGTCTCTAAGAGAAGCTCTAGTGCTGATTCCTCTTTTCAAGTCTCTAATCACCTTTTCAACTGGATGATTTTTGGAAGTTCTAGTTTCTCTTGGTAATGAATTTTTCATATTTTTCTGTATAGCTTCTTCCTGAACTGGTTCTGAAGGAATTAATTCTTGGTGAATTGGTTCTAGAAGAAATGGTTCAACAGCTTTCTCTTTGCTGCTTTCAGCCTTAAAAGTTGTTTTGATGTTGTCCTGCACTATATCTTTTTTCTCAAGAATATTTGAAGTCAACAAACAGTTAGATTCATAAAAAATAATAGGCTTAATTGCAATTTTGGTCCCCCTATTTTAACCACTTGAACGTTTTGGTCCCCCTTCTTTAAAAATGAACTATTGAGTTCCTTTATATTCATAAAATGTACAAGTTTAGTCCATTTATCTTTAAGTCAAAATTCTTAGGTTTATTTCAAGGTGTAAAGTTCTCTGATTCATAATCCCACCGTTCAGATTGAAGGGCTACATCTTGTGANTCCTATTTTAACCACTTGAACGTTTTGGTCCCCTTTCTTTAAAAATAAATTATTGAGTCCCTCTATATTCATAAAATGTACAAGTTTAGTCCATTTATCTTTAAGTCAAAATTCTTAGGTTTATTTCAAGATGTAAAATTCTCTGATTTATAATCTCACCGTTCAGATTGAATAACTATATCTTGTGAACATTCTCACTAAATTTGAGCTCGATCTAACGGTGAAACTCAGCCCAACATACCAAAACCATAAGTTTTCATCTAACCAAAAATTTAGACTTATTCACCGTTAGATCGAGCTGAAATTTAATGGAAAGATTCACAAGACGTAGCTATTCAATCTGAACGGTGAGATTATGAATCAGAGAACTTTACAACTTGAAATAAACCTAAGAATTTTGACTTAAAGATAAATGGACTAAACTTGTATATTTTATGAATATAGAGTGACTCAATAGTTCAATTTTAAAGAAGGAGGACCAAAACATTCAAGTGGTTAAAATAAGGTGACCAAAATTACAATTAAGCCAAAATAATATGCATTGATTCTTCTACAATGAGAGTTCTTTTATTAAAAACTCTATAAGCCTTACTAGACAAAGAATATCCTAAAAATATAGTTTCATCAGATTTTGAATTAAAATTTCCCAAGAGCTATTTTCCATTGTTTAAGACAAAACATTTACAGCCAAAAACATGAAAGTAGCCTACATTGGGTTTTCTTCATTTCCAAAGCTCATTAGGAGTTTTCTTCAAAATGGGCCTAATTAAACATCTATTCAATATATAGCATGCTGTGTTTACAGCTTCAGCACAAAAATATTTTGGCAAATTATTTTTGCATAACATAGTTCTGCCCATCTCAACTAGAGTCTTGTTTTTCCTCTCAACTACTCCATTTTGTGGAAGGGTTCTAGGACAAGAGAAATTATGGTAGATGCCTTGAGTTTCACAAATTTTTTTGAAAAACTTGTTCTCAAACTCTCCACCATGATCACTCTTAATTGAGGTAATTGAAAAACCCTTTTCATTTTGCATCTTTTTGCTAAATTTCTCAAAAACAGTAAAAATATCATCTTCATGAGCAAGAAAGAAGACCCAAGTAAACCTAGAAAAATCATCAAAAGCATTTGTCAGTTCATCGTAAGTGAGAAATAGTTCAAGATCCAGTTCTATTACCTCACGTTTTTCTCCATAAGTATTTCCTTTTGTCATAAGACAAAAGTTGGCTATGTTTTCCTCATCTGATTCATCACTTTCTGAAGTTGAGTCCTCATCACTCCAAGTAGCCATCATTAATTTCTTCTTCCCCTTTTTGAAGTACTTTTTTCTTCTTGAGGTTTGGACACTTGGGCTTAATGTGACCTGGCTTTTTGCACTCACATCATATGATGGGTTCCTTGTGACTTTCTCCCTTGGTGAAGTTCTTTGATCCTCTAGATTGGAATATATTCTTTTCTTTCATCTTTTTCATCAGATCTAGAACTCTCTTCGTGACTAGAGCCACATCTTCATCACCAGAGACCAGTTCCTCTTTAGAACTAGTTTCTGGAATAGCAAAGGTTAGAGCAATGTTTTTCTTTCTTTCCTCCATTTTGGCTTTCTTGTGGAAGAACACTATCTGATGAGTTTCCAGAGTTCCTCTAAGTTGGTCAACAGACATATCCTTAGTCTCTACATATTAGAGTAGAACAGTCACTTTGGATTTCCATTTATCATACAAGAACCTTAGATGCTTCTTAACTTGTTCTTGTTGAGTATAGAATCTTCCAAGTCCCTTAAAACAATTAATAATGCTGAGAAAACGAGCAAAAAATGTCTCAAGAGGTTCATTTTGCTCCATATGGAACATCTCATATTCTGTAGAGTATATATCAATTTTTTCCTCCTTAACATGACTTATTCCCTCACGTGTTGCAACAAGTCTGTCCCACATATCTTTTATAGTATTACATGAAGCAATATGCTCATATTCCTTAGCAGACATAGCACACACAATATTGTATCTAGCTTTGAAATTAAGGGTAAACTTCAGCTTATCTTCAACAGTAAACTTTCTTTCCTCTTTAGGGACCTCAAATGCATTTTCAATTTTAGTTGGATGTATGAGTCCATTTCTTACAATCTGCCAGACCTCATAATCGATAGTCTCAAGATACATTTCCATCCGATATTTTCAGTAAGGAAAGTTTTCACCATTGAAGAATGGTGGCTTGTGAGATGAGTGAGACTCAGTCTGATTGCTCATAGTTCCTGCAACTGGAAGAACTAGATCTTTAGCTCATGGTTAGTTAAACTAGAAAATATTGAGCACAAAGCTCTAATACCAATTGAAGGTTGCAGGATCTACTCCTAGATGGGGGATGAATAGTAATATTTAAAAATAATTACGGAAAGTAGATTTGATACAGATTAATTTAATAACAGATCTGATTTGGATCTAGTTCTCAGCCTTGAAGAACTAGTTCACTAATAAACATAAGATTGAGTACAAAGGGATAATTGAATAAAGCCTTAAAGACAGAGCATAAATTAATTCAGAATATCATGAACACATTGCATAACATAATAAAACAAATATTCTCATAAATAAAAGATTAGGAGATGAGAGATTTGCAAAATCCTTTATAGTGGTTCGGCAAAAATGTCTACATCCACTTCTCCCAATAACTGGGGTTCAACTAGAATTCAAGTTTATTTTTCCAAGCTTCTCGACCATGGTTTTGATTTTCAAGTTAATCATGAACTCACACTCTCTAACTCACTAGAGATCACTCTCATGAATTTCTCCCATAGAAATCTAGATATAAATCCATATTTATCAATGTAGCCCCATTGAAGAAACTCTCTTATAGAGTAGAAAATAAAATGGAAGTTCTTACTATAGAGAGAAACATTAATAGAGAATAAGATAAACAATGAGCTCTCTAGAGAACCTTTCTCCTCTCTCAATTTTTCATTCTCACTTCTCTGAAACTTGAAGCCTCGGTTCACTCACTTCAAATAGACTATAGAGAGCAAGTGAAGGACCATGTGAAAGGCCATTGGAAACCACCTACTAGCCTTGACAACTATTCCATTGTACACCATTCACTATGCCTTTTGTCCTTTTGTAATAAAAAGCAAATGCAATATCCCTTAAATCATGGATCTTACAACAGTCACCACAAGAGAATTTCCTCTACCAACTAAAGCAATTTCCTAGGGTGACTAAAAAGGACTGGAGTCTTTTAGAGTCTTCGAGGAACTTGTCCACATCAGCAAACTTGGATATTTATTCTCCAGAAGAACTAGATCACTTATACAAGAACTAGTTCTTAAGAACAGACATAAGTAGTTCTTAAGGCTTCTTGCTAACCTGTTCTAAATAAGAACTAAGACAAGTAACACGGGGTTAGTAGCACAAAGACATTTTGTTATCATTAAAACAGGACTAGAGAATTGTAAGGCTAACAAAGCTAGTTCTAAAATGTTCCATTTCACAGAAGATCTTATCTATAAATGTATTTGTTATACTCTTCCATTTGTTGAAGACTATGAATCCACTTTATATGCAATACTTGATAATCTTTTGGTCATATTTACTGTGAGGGTAGACCTAGTAATTGGCATTTACTTAATGAATTTGGATCTTATTTGTAGCTTTCCAAGATATAAAGTTTAAGCCTGCATTTCAATGTCACTTCTTGATTCTTTTCAGGTAGAAAAGATTGAACAATCATTTCCATCAGTTTGCCATTATTTTAGGTCATATAAGTACCCATTATTGGAAGAGACTCGAGCGCAATTATGTTCAAGTATGGAAATCTTATCCGATGCACCCTTTGCTGAAGTAATTGCACTTGAGGAGGCCAAACCATATGGATTACAACTGTATGGTGTGGAAGTTGAAAGCTGGAGAAACAGGTTCACTGATCGCAGGAATGAGCCATACAAAACATTGCCTGGAGATGTCTTTGTTTTGGCTCATTGGAAACCTGAAACTGTAGATGATTTACAAAGGGTGGGAAGGTTCTGGACGTTTGTATCAGTAACTAACATCACAGAGGATGAGAATGAGGATGATAGTACGTCTGTTTATTTTAAAGTTAAAGCGCCAAAAGACATTGACCTTGACGAAGTGAAGCAGAAATCTCTGTTTGTTATTTTTCTGACAAATGTTATCCCCAGCAGAAGAATATGAAATTCTCTACACAAGTCTGGAAATTTGGAGCTTATCAAGAAAAATTTATGCGCTGGTGAAGTGGTAAGAGACTATATTGTGGATTTTAATACATCTTTTTATAGTTATGTCACTATTATATGCATATACAGTAATAACATGGTAAGTTGGTATAATTAAATGTTGTCATTATGTTACGAGATACAAAGTAGAACATACTGATAGATCTTTGGTTATGTGCATATTTGGTGCTACTAATATATATGTGTTATTTTAGACCTAATGTAGGTGAATCACTATATTTTCTATGTTTGTCTTCAATTGAAAAAGACATTTTATCCTTGCAGGGATGGATATTACTGATGATTTATTAATAAGTGAGATCTTTTGTTGGTAGTTTAACTAATGGATCCGTGCTTGCACAGGCTGAGGAGAGTTGTGATTACTGTTCTGCAGAGACTGATGCTATAATAGATGAGAATTTATCATCTAAATTGAATGAATCCCAAAATAATGCAATTCTTGCATGTCTTTCTAGTATTCATTGCAATCACAAGCCTACTGTGGATCTTATTTGGGGTCCACCAGGGACTGGTAAAACTAAAACTTTGAGTTCACTGCTTTTTACTCTCATTAAGATGAAATGTAGAATCCTTGTTTGTTCCCCAACCAATGTTGCCATTAAAGAAGTGGCAGCACGTGTCTTGAGCATGGTGAGAGAATCATTTGAATCTGAATCTGAATCTGAATCTGATGCTTTATTCTGTCCATTGGGGGACATGTTATTATTTGGGAATAAAGAGCGGCTCAAGTTTGGGGCAGGCATTGAAGACATATATTTGGATTATCGTGTTAAACAGCTAACAGTGTGTTTTGCACCAGTTACTGGTTGGAGGTCTTGTTTTGCATCAATGATTGGTCTTCTAGAAGATTGTGTTTCTCATTATCATGTATATGTTGAGAATGAATTGACAAAGAAGGAGAAAAACCTTGATGAGAGCAGAGACACAAAAGTCACAAATAATTCTAGTCTTAACAAGGAGAAGCCCAAATCTTTTCTTGAGTTTGTGAGAGAAAGGCTTATGTCTGCCACGTTGCCACTTAGAAATTGTATTTCTATCTTATGTACACATGTAGCTAGAAGCTACATTTTGGAACATAACTTTCAAAACATTGTGTACCTGATTGAGATACTTGATTCTATTCAAGCTTTGCTATTTGAAAATGATATACTTCATGAAGAATTGGAAGCGCTTTTTTCTCTTCCAGAAATTCTGGAGAATTCTCCACTGTCGTTCAGTGGTGCTGCATACAAATTATACAAGAAGAAAACTGAATGCCTCTCTATTTTAAGAGTTCTTAAAGGCTCCCTTGGTCAGCTTGACCTACCAACTTCACTGAGTGATATACGAATTAAAGAATTCTGTTTTTGATCATCTTCATTAATTTTTTCCACAGCTTCTAGTTCCTATAAGCTGCATTCCATGGAAATGGAGCCACTGAGCATTTTGGTTATAGATGAAGCTGCACAATTAAAGGAATGTGAATCAATAATACCTCTTCTACTTCCAGGCATAAAGCATGCCATTCTTGTTGGAGATGAATACCAGCTACCGGCAATGGTTCAAAGTAATGTACGTAGATGTTCATTTGGATCCTTACACTTGCTAACCTGTACTTTTTTGTTAAATTCTGTATCCCTCAACCCCCTAGCCCCAGCCCTTCTTCCCAAATCCCCCTACTGTTGATTGACACTTCTCTTCTTACTCTCTAAGGTTTCTTATGAAGCTGGCTTTGGGAGAAGCTTATTTGGAAGGCTAAGCACATTGGGTCACTCAAAGCACCTTCTCAATATACAGTACAGGATGCATCCATCAATAAGTTCATTCCCAAATTCATATTTTTATTCCAACGAAATCCATGATGCTTCGAATGTTAAAAGAAAGAACTATGTGAAGCAATATCTTCCATGGCCAATGTTTGGTACCTATTCTTTCATAAATGTAATTGGTGGAAGGGAAGAGTTTGATGATGCTAGACGAAGCCGCAAAAATATGGTTGAAGTAGCTGTTGTGGTGAAAATATTGAAGAATTTGTATAAAGGTTTGTCTCTCTAAATTTTCATGTTCTTAGCTGTAATCTGCCATAATTTTTTTAAACTTATTATTCCCCCCGGGGGATAGTTGTGTGATTGTGAAATAATATTGCCATCATTGTGATGACATAAAAATCCCAATATAGAAAATTTGACGGGTTTAACTGATAAGTGATTGCCAATTGCCATTGAATGAAGTTGCTAATTTTAAGTTAAATTGTGTAGTTAATAGTAAAATTTTCCAGAAGTATAAGTGACGAGGCCTGAGCTTAAGGTCGGTCTGACGAAGCCTGAGCTTGAGGTCGGTCACAACCACTGAGGTCCGTGATTCCTTTTGCCTGTCGGGCGGTCGGGTAACCTGCGAGTAAACTTGCCGGGCCGGGTTAGGTTTACCGGGCTCCGAAGATTAAGTCAGATTTATTTAATTCAATCCAAAGAGAAAGACTGTCTATGTTTGTAAGTGGCATCCCTCTCTTTATGCTAGGCAAGGGACTATTTATAGTGGAGGAAAGCATGACCTGGCGGGTCGGGCCAAATAAGTGACCCGCTTCGCCGCTTTGGGCCTTTCGGGTCATAAGTTGGTTTGGGCTCCACGTGGGCCCACTTCTTGGGGCCACCACACTTGCCCCAAAACGGAAGTCCGAGACTGTAGGTCTTCGAATTTGAAAAGAAATGGCGCCAAAACAAAAACATTTGCTTTGAGTAAGCGAGTACCCTGGTGCCACCTGGCAAGATAGGAAATGAGACGGCAGGAAATTATTGTGGAGGCTGCAGGGTTCGCGTCTCGAGGTGAGTAAATGACGGTAAAGGAGGGGGCGCTGCCGGCTCGCGGGTTACGATGCGGCGCTAATCCTGACTGTTGGATGAGATTCATCTGACCCGTTAGATGATGAAAATGGAATGGTATAAATATGATAGGCGTATATTTTGCTGCACTTTTTGCGAACGTGTTTCAGAAGCTGTGCTGAACAGAAAGAGTGACTGAGCTTTGGCCTACACTTTCGCCCACATTCTGTCGTGGAGTCCTGTTTTTCTCTTCAAGCGTACGATACCCAGGTAACTTTTCCCTCTTCTACTCGAAATGCCTTCTTCTGGTGAGGTATCCGTTTCTTCTTCTGGTTCTCTGAGCGGGGGGGTTCCTGAGAGTGTTTCTGTCCCTTTGTTTGTTCACCAGCGGGTTAGGGAGGTGAGACCAGCGATTAGGGCTAGACACATTCGAGCGTTGTGGGACAGTCACATGAACGTAAATACCGATTATCACGACTTCGACCTAGAACCCTGTCCGAGGAGCGCACCTGTCTGTGAAAATTGCCCGATGGATGATTTTTTCACATTCAATGCCGCTTTCCTCGACCGAGCTGGGGCCGAACTTCCGCTCACGGACTTCGAAATGGAGTTCCTACGAGTTGTGAATGCGGCCCCAACTCAGATTCATACAAACGGGTGGGGCTTCCTTAGGGCTTTTCAGGCTATGTGCAGTATATTGTTTGTGAGTGCCCGAGTAGACGTGTTTTTTCATTTCTTCACCTTAAAGCACATTAGGGAGTCCGATCAGGAATATGTCTATATGGCGAGCCGGCCTCGATTGTCGCTAATGAAGCCAGTCGAGGATTCGGCAAAGGGGTGGAAAGACCAGTTTTTCCGGGTAACCATACCGACCTGGGATGGAATCCCCAGGCCGGACAAAGCGTTTTTCCTCCATGAGGACGGAACTCCCCGATTCCCTTTACGGTGGAATCAATATCTTAACAAGCAACCGGCTCGGGCTATAGGCGAGTATGACCGAGAGGCTCGTCGGATAATCAAGGTCATAGCCGAGTATACTTGCGAAAAGTCAAACCTCGTTCAGCTGAGGGCGAGAGATTTGATTGGTCGGTAAAGATAGTCTTGTTGTTTTATATCTGTTGTTTAAAAGCGGTTGACAAATATTGCCTTTTTGTGATTGTCTTGCAGAGGAGAAAGTCAACAAAGCAGAGATGGTGCGAATCTCCAAGCTTGCCAAATACCGGAGTCGGGAGCAACCCGGGGCGTCTGCGGCGGCCACTGACAGGGAAACTGACCAAACTGATATCCCGGCGGCTGTCACCGCTGCTGAACTGGTGACCATTGTTTTAGCCGACCGTGCCCGGGAGGGTGAAGCGACCGGCGAGCAGGAGAGCTTACCCGAAGGAAACCGGAAGAAGCGCCCGCTTTCAGCCGACTGCACAGCCGACCTGCAAGAAAAAGGGAAGGCGATCAAGAAGCACAAATCCCACCGGGAGCATGGCAAGCACGAGGGGTCTTCTCACCGAGCGGCCCGCGGGGTCACAGCTGAGGTCAGGGGCCCTGAACTTTTTTCTGCTGATTTAGCGACGGAAGATCCCAACCATGCGAGTTGTTCATACTGGAACACCTGGTTCCCTCTCCAGGAAAGGGTGGACTCCATTCTGACCAGAGTGGATACGGATCGTCTTGCAAAGGCGCCAGCAGACATGCTCCTGTCCTACATGCTGTCGACTGCGACCAGGGAGCTGGCCATTGTCCGCAGCTTGCAAAAGAGGATGGGGGGCCCGGACGTGACCAGGAAAGCGCAGGAAGCAGAGGCGAAGGCCTGCGCACAGGCACAGGAGGCGTTGAATGCGCTAGAAGAGGCTAGGGCCGAGGCGAAACAACTTCGTGACGAACGAGAGTCAATCTTGGCCGCCAAAGATGAGGCAGAGGCTGAGGTGAACAAACTACGCAGCGACGTGAAGGAACTCGAAGTTCGTCACGAAGTGGGGACCAAAGTGCTGGAGGAGGCCCATGCCCGGGCATGCGAGGTGCGAGACACGTTACAAGAAGTTCGGTCACAGATGCGCCGACGGGTAGAGAGGGCCCGCCAGTCCAAAGCCAGGATGAGGAAGAGAGCTGAGGAGAAATTAGAAAGAAACTTTGCTCGTGCCCTAGAGCAAGGTTTCAACAATGCGATAGATCAAGCTCGACTACAATTTTCCGACCTCCGAGTTGAGGGGATGGACTGTTTTCAAGTTGTCCGGGAGGGGCGACTGGTACATGACGACGATGATGGCGAGGCCCCGGAGGGTGCTGATGAAGATGCGGAAGTCCGAGTATCTGATTCCGGGGGGGACTACGACTCGGCCACGGAGGAGGAAATGTACGGTCCCCCAACTGTAAGGAGTCCCCCGGCAGAATAGCGATCGCTTTGTAATACCTTTGTACAGTAGGGAGTCTTTGTATTTTTTGTGACGCTTCTGTATAAGAAAATGAGAAGTTTGGCTGAAATGAAAACTTTGCTTATGTTTCGTGACTTTATATTGTGCCATAACAGTGTTCAAGTATTTAGATCGGGTTGTAATAAATGAAAGCAAGAATCTCATGAGCCTAAGTAAGGAAAAGAAAACAAGTTAAAATAGAGGGCAATTGCGAACGAGAAGGGAACAGGGTGTTTACAACCGGGTTAAGGGTTGCTCTCTTGATGGAGGTTGCAAATAAAAACACGAGCAGACGGCGCTTTGTAACCGGCTAAGGTTTGCACTCGCGAGGGAGGTTGCAAACAAAACAAACAAGCGCGGTATTAGTAACCGGCTAAGGTTTGCACTCGCGCGGGAGGTTGCAAACAAAATCAAACAAGCGCGGAATTTGTAACCGGCTAAGGTTTGCACTCGCGCGGGAGGATGCAAACAAAATCAAACAAGCGCGGAATTTGTAACCGGCTAAGGTTTGCACTCGCGCGGGAGATTGCAAACAAAATCAAACAAGCGCGGAATTTGTAACCGGCTAAGGTTTGCACTCGCGCGGGAGATTGCAAACAAAATCAAACAAGCGCGGTATTTATAACCGGCTAAGGTTTGCAAAGGAATAAATAAAATAGAGTGAAAATATTTTATTGTTCATAAATTCTGAGATTAGTTACATTCCAAGTTTTGGGGACGGGCAATCCGTGCTGCGTTGTAAGTTTATAGGCACCCTTTCCTAGCACGTCCTGAATCATATAGGGTCCCTCCCAATTGGGGGCCAGCTTGCCCTCAGTGAGATGCTTTCTGGTGATGTCGGCTCGGCGAAGAACCAGGTCGCCTTTGCGGAAAATCCTTGGTCGGACTTTGGCATTGTAGTACCGGGAGAGCCTCTGCTTGTAGGCTAACATGGTCAATCTTGCTTTTTCCCTATCCTCATCGAGCAGGTCAAGATTGGTGTTCATGGATTCGTGATTATGAGCGGCGTCGAAGTGCGCGTTTCTCCAGCTTGGTTCGCCGACTTCAACAGGTATCATAGCTTCTACTCCATAGATGAGTTTGTAGGGAGTTTCCTGTGTAGAAGTTTGTGGAGTTGTTCGATAGGACCATAACACCCAGGGAAGCTCATCTATCCACCGACCTTTAATGTGGTCAAGGCGTTTCTTCAACCCATCCAGAATGATGCGATTTGCAGCTTCAACTTGTCCGTTGGCCTGTGGATGTTCGACCGATGTGTAGTTTAAACGGATGCAGAGCTCGGCACAAAAGGCTCGGAACCCGGCGTCTGTGAACTGGGTCCCGTTATCTGTGGTTATGGTATGGGGGATACCGAACCTGCAAATAATAAAAGATTGGAGAAACTTTTTAGCATTTTTTGCGGTGATTGCGGCTAAAGGTTCAGCCTCAATCCATTTTGAAAAATAGTCTATAGCAATGATAAGATATCGTTTTTGCCCAGGAGCCCGGGGGAAAGGGCCGAGCAGGTCCAAACCCCATCGGCTAAAGGGCCAGGGTTCCACTGTTGTAAACAGGTCGAACGTCGGTGCGACATGAAGGTGGGCAAATTTTTGACACTTAACGCATTTTTTCAACAGATTTGTCGCGTCCGTTTTCAAAGTCGGCCAATAATAGCCTGATCGCAGAGCTTTAGATGCCAGAGAACGGGCGCCTATGTGATGTCCACATACGCCCAAGTGAATCTCATGCAAGACATAAAGTGATCGGTCGGTGGTCAGGCACTTGAGAAGTGGAGTGTTGTATCCACGTTTATACAGAATTCCTCCTTCAAGGCAATAATTGCAGGCTATTCTCTGCAGCTTCCTAGCTTGGACCTTGTCGGGTGGAAGCTCCCGGGTTTGCAGGTAGCGGATAATCGGAGTCATCCATGATGATGCCTCTTGATCAATGCTGGCAACTTCTTCAAGATTAATACTCGGATACAAGATGGTCTCTTGAATGACCGTTTGGTTGTGGCCAGGTCTTTTGCTGCTGGCTAACTTAGAAAGGATGTCAGCCCTAGTGTTTTCCACCCGTGGGACATGGTGAATTACAAATTCCTGGAAGCGAGAAATATATGCGTGGGCAGTGGTCAAGTACTTGGACATTAAGGGATCTTTTGCTTGGTAATCGCCTTTAATCTGACTTGTGACCAACTGTGAGTCCGTTTGGACTTGAATCGTTTCGGCGCCCAGCTCAAGAGCTAAACGCAATCCAGCTATTAGTGCCTCATATTCCGCCTGGTTATTTGAGACTGGGAAATCAAAACGTAAAGATTGTTCAATAATGACCTCCCCTGGCCCTTCAATGACTATGCCAGCACCGCCTCCTTTTAAGTTGGATGACCCATCCACGGAAAGCGTCCACTGAGGGGAAGCTTCCCCTCCGAGTTAGTCTGAGCGGGTCATTTCGACTATAAAGTCGGCAAGGGCTTGTGCCTTGATGGCCCCTCTTGGTTCGTAGTGTAATGAATGCTCAAAGAGTTCGACCGACCAACCCAACATACGCCCAGCCAGATCGGGTTTTTGAAGAATCTGTCGGATTGGCTGGTCGGTCCGGACAGTTATTAAGTGATTTTGAAAGTACGGGCGCAGACGCCTAGCTGAAAGAAGGAGGGCATAAGCGATTTTTTCGATTTTGCGGTATTTAAGTTCGGATGCCTGAAGGGCGTGGCTAGTATAGTACACCGGGTATTGTATTTTGTCTTGCTCTCTGACTAGGGCCGAGCTTACTGCGTGTTCGCTGCTGGCCAGGTATAGGAAAAGGGTTTCACCCTGGCGAGGTTGAGAGAGGATAGGAGGTGAGGCCAGATATGTTTTTAGGTGATCGAATGCGCGTTGACACTCATCTGTCCATTGAAACTGTTTAAGTTGCTTGAGAGTTTTAAAAAAGGGCAGCGCCTTGTCTGCCGATTTTGACATGAAGCGGGATAGGGCTGCAACCCTTCCGGCCAACCTTTGCACCTCCCTCACTGTTTTGGGCGGTTCCATATTTATGATGGCTTGACACTTATCGGGATTTGCTTCTATGCCCCTATGGGTTAACATGAAACCCAAAAATTTCCCGGCTCCGACCCCGAAGGCACATTTGGAGGGATTCAACTTCAGACGGTGCTTTCGGAGTTCAGCGAATGTCTCCGCTAAGTCGGCCAGGTGCCCGAGATCGGAGTTGGATTTGACGAGCATATCATCCACGTAGATCTCGACGTTTCTCCCTATCTGCTTTTTAAGTATCTGGTCGACCAGCCTTTGGTAAGTGGCCCCGGCATTTTTTAGCCCAA
The DNA here is from genome assembly GCA_003255065.1 of Cercis canadensis. Lineage (NCBI taxonomy): Eukaryota > Viridiplantae > Streptophyta > Magnoliopsida > Fabales > Fabaceae > Cercis > Cercis canadensis. The sequence continues at coordinate 561,494 of QAOA01008053.1, read as the reverse complement.
AGGGCATCACTTTATAACAATAAATTGCGCGCTCGGTGATGAAAGCTATTTTCTCCTCGTCATCAGGGTGCACCCGTATTTGATTATACCCGGAGTAAGCATCCATGAAACTCAGGAGTTTGTACCCGGAGGCGCCATCAACCAATTTGTCGATACTTGGCAGGGGATAGGGATCTTTGGGGCAAACTTTATTTAAGTCAGAATAGTCCACGCACATACGCCATTTCCCATTAGGTTTTTTAACCATGACTACGTTGGATAACCAGGTTGCATAGGGTATTTCTCTGATGAAGTCAGCGTCGAGCAACTTCTGGACCTCTTCATTAATGGCCTTTTGCTTTTCGGAACCGACCACCCTTTTCTTTTGAGCCACCGGCTTAGCGCCTACATTTATGGCGAGTTTATGCGAAATGATGTCAGGGTCAATGCCTGGCATATCGGCTGTTGTCCAGGCGAATAGGTCGGCATGGGCCGCCAGGAGCGTCATCATCTTTTCAAGTTTATCAGGGGGCATGCCCAATCCGATTTGGACTGTCTGCCCGCTCGTATGGCCGATTTGAAACGTTGAAAGATCTCCTTCTGGGGTAGGTCTGAGGCCTGTCTTTGATGCCCTATTGTCGAGTTCCTTCAAAGAAACTTGATTATCCGGTTTTGGTTTTTCCGGGTAGTGACATTGTGATGATTTTGAGTAATCGATGGCCAGGCTGGTGTTATAACACGTTCTGCCGAGCAGCTGATCTCCTCGGGCTTGCCCGATCGTTCCAGACATAGTTGGAAATTTTAAGAGAAGGTGCTTTGTTGAAACAATAGCATCGATTTTATTAAGGAAAGGTCGCCCTAGGATAGCATTATATGCTGAGGGGCAATCGATGATCAAGAATCTGACCTTTGCGCTGGTGACGTCGGGATATTCCCCTATGGTGGCTAAGAGAGTAATGGTGCCTCTCACCTTGACGTGGATTCCGAAGAAACCAACCAAAGTGCCGGGATAGTGGTCGAGGTCAGAGAAAGGAATCCCCAATTGCTCGAAAGCATGGTTAAAAAGGACGTCGGCTGAACTCCCTTGGTCGATGAGAACCTTCCGAACTTCATAATTTGCCATGAAACAGGAGATTACTACTGGGTCGTCGTGCTCTTGGTCGATCGTTCCGTAATCCACGTCGGAGAATGAAATGACTACGGTATTTCGACCTTTCGAGGTTGTGTTGATATGAAAGACTTCTTTGTTGCGCTTTTCGGCGACCCTTTTATGTCGTTTCCTTGAAGCTCGGGGCGAATCCACCCGCGATGGTGTGTATGGTTCCTGCGGCGGTTCGTCGTGGATCACCTCTTGTTGAAGGCGGGCTTCGCGTAGGAGACTGGCTCCGGCGCCTCTTTGAGCTAAGGTTGGGGTTTCTTGGAGGGGACCTCCGAGCTGTGGTTGCTTTGCTTGATGGCCGGGGACTGGGAAGAGGTAGGTCCGCCCTGAACTTCTGCAGGTACCCTCTTCTCAGAAGGTCTTCAATAAGATTTCGCAGGTGTCTGCAGTCGTCGGTGTCGTGTCCCCTGCCTTGGTGAAAAGCGCAATATTTTTCTTTATCTGAGCCCACATCTCCTTTGGGCTGAGGGAGACTTGCGAGTTTGGTTTGGCATATTTCTTCCAGCACTCGAGTTCTCGATTGATTTAAGGGAGTAAAGGCCTCAAAACGTGGTCGGAGGGGAGATTTTTCTTGACGAGCTACTTTGCGATCGTCCTGTGGCTTTTTTTCCTTAGTTCTGCTTTTCTCCGACTGACCTAATACCTCTTCTAGATTTATGTGTTTAGCTGTCAAAGTGAGCAGCTCAGGGAGGTTATTGGGGGGATAAAGTGTGAGGTTCTCGTGTAATTGACCCGGTCGGAGACCCGCCCGTATGGCGTGCATGGCCACGGAATCTGTCAGATTGCGGATTTGTAAAGAAAGCTTTGTGTACCGGTTCATGTAATCTTTTAGGGACTCGGTTTCTTCCTGTTTTAAAGTAGCCAAAATTGCTGAGGACCGCTGATGAGTTATGCTTGTGGAGAAGCGAGCTTGAAGGAGGTCGGACAGGTGATCGAAGTTCGAGATGCTGTTCAGTGGGAGGTTAGAGAACCACTGAAGCGCTGCTCGGCGCAAAGTCGTTGGGAAAGCTCGACACATGATTTCATCACAACTACCCGCCAGTAGCATGATGGAATTGTAGTTTTCTAGATGTTCCCTGGGGTCTGTCAGACCGTCAAATGGTTCAAGCTGGGGTTGCCTATATGTAGTTGGTATGGGGTAATCAACTATATTTTGGGAGAAAGGGTTGCGCCCCACTTTCTTGACTTTCTCCGGCACAAGTAAGGGGGTCTGAAAAGAGCCACTACTATGAGTACGTAGGTGCGAGGAGACAGCTGGGCTGCCTAAATGGCTATTCGGGGCATCCGCTAGGAATCGGGACCCGCTGATCGCGGCTTCAGGAGAAGGTTGGTAAGGTGAGCGCCCTGAGGATTCAACTTGGTAGGTATTGGCGATTTTCTTAAATTCGGCCAACTCGGCCCTATCAGCGAGACGTTCTGTTTTAAGATTTTGTATTTCTTGCATGAGGAGGCGGAGAGTATTCCCAACCTGCACAGGATCTCCGAAATGCCCGGAGGGATTATCCCTGGGAAACGCTTCCAGGGTAGATCCTAAATTGGCCTCGGTTTGAACTCTGCGAGGCGAAGTTCTTGTATTCGGAGGTGGGGGAGGTAGTTCCCTAACCGGTGTGAGCACACCCTCTGGGACAGAGGGCATGATTGATGGGGTTGGTGCGTCATCCATTCCTATCGCACTAAACTCAGGATCAGCCAAAGAGATTTATAGGTGTGTTAAGGGAAGAAGAATTTTTCCCACAGACGGCGCCAAATGACGAGGCCTGAGCTTAAGGTCGGTCTGACGAAGCCTGAGCTTGAGGTCGGTCACAACCACTGAGGTCCGTGATTCCTTCTGCCTGTCGGGCGGTCGGGTAACCTGCGAGTAAACTTGCCGGGCCGGGTTAGGTTTACCGGGCTTTGAAGATTAAGTCAGATTTATTTAATTCAATCCAAAGAGAAAGACTGTCTATGTTTGTAAGTGGCATCCCTCTCTTTATGCTAGGCGAGGGACTATTTATAGTGGAGGAAAGCATGACCTGGCGGGTCGGGCCAAATAAGTGACCCGCTTCGCCGCTTTGGGCCTTTCGGGTCATAAGTTGGTTTGGGCTCCACGTGGGCCCACTTCTTGGGGCCACCACAATAAGGATCATAAATTAATGAAGTGATACATATCAGTTATGCAATATTTGATTTTATTAAATACAAATATCCCAAGGAAAAGAATAATATTGCTTAGAGCATATACTTTGTTGTAGTGTGTATCTTTTGAATTTCTATATACTATTTACTACTGCTTTGGCCTGCTCTGCAGTGTGGCTTGGCTCGAAAGAGAAGCTTGGCATTGGTATAGTGTCTCCATATGCTGCCCAAGTTGTTGCAATTCAATAGAAACTTGGAGAGAAGTATAAAGGACTCAATGGTTTTGATGTGAATGTGAAGTCAATTGATGGTTTTCAGGGTGGTGAACAAGATATTATTATACTATCAACCGTGAGAACTAATAGCCATTCATCACTTAAGTTCATTTCCAGTCCCCAAAGAACTAATGTTGCTCTTACAAGGGCTCGGTAGATCTCTTACAATGAAGTCTTATTATAAGTTTGCATGCACTTTCAGCATAATGTACTGACAAACTGCTGTTGCTTTGATATTCTGCAGGTACTGTTTATGGATTTTGGGGGATAATAGGACCCTGACAAATCAAGAAACTACTTGGAATGCCTTAGTGCATAATGCTAAGAATCGTCAATGTTTCTTTAATGCTGATGAAGACAAGGAATTGGCCAAAACTATCTTGAATGTCAAGAAAGAATTGAATCAATTACATGATTTTCTTAATGCAGACAGCGTCCTTTTCAGAAATGCTAGGTGGAAGGTATATATTTTTTCAATTATTAGTTTTGTTATTTAATTTTGAATTATCTTCTAGATCTTGTTTTCTAGTTTTCCACTTCACATTTTACCCATAGACATATTTGCAGGTTCTTTTCAGTGATAATTTCCATAAATCGTTCAAAAAGCTTCAGTCGCAACGCATAAAAAGGTCAGTTATTAGCCTTTTAGTTAGACTGTCTAGTGGGTGGAGACCAAGAAGAAGGAACATAGACTCACTTCGTGCAGGCTCATCTCAGATATTGAAACAAATCAAGGTTGAAGGCCTCTATGTTGTTTGGGGAATAGATATAGAAAAAGAATCAAGGTATACTCAAGTTTTGAAAATATGGGATGTATTGCCTCTAGAGGAAATCCCTAAATTGGTCAAGCGTTTGGATGGTATATTTGGAAGGTGCACTGATGATTTTATCAGTTGTTGCAATGAAAAATGTTTTGAGGGGTAAGTGATGCATCCAATTATATTCTGATTCACCTGAGCACTTTCTTCTCATTGATATCAAGCATTTTCCTTGTTTGTTTTTGCTTAAGAATTTGGAAGTTCCAATGAGTTGGGAAAAATCTACAGATATCATCCTATGAGATATGGTGGAAGTGTGTGAGACTAGCTTCTCACATGTATTATTTATATTAAATGTACAATAAATCTACCTCTAATCATGGACCTAATCACATCCTAATTACAAGCCTAGATGTAAGCTATAATGATGCGATCCAAGGTAGCAACATCGAGGACACCCATGGTTTGGAAGGCATGGTTCAACAATTGATCAGGAACTTAGCCGTGTCATGCAAGGTCATGGTCGTGTCATACTTCCAGAGAGGAACACGACCTGACAAGAGAGGAACACGGGCCATGTTATAGATCGTGTCATGGTTCCAAAGAAGGAACACGGCTTGGAGTCTGAGGAACACGGGTCGTGTCATGATGTCAGTGAAGGAACACGGCCGAGAGACTGAGGAACACGAGCCGTGTCACAAACCGTGTCCTGGCACCAGAGATACTGGAAGTGGAACACGGGCTTGATAAATGAAGAACACGGCCCTGTCGCGTTAGTTTTTAAGCTTTACCAATTTAAGTTCTTTTGGGTTATTTGTATTAAAACTTGTTGAATTTTCTCCTGAACTATTTAAGGAGCTGAAGCATTTGTCTTCAGCAATCAATCAATTATCATTTATCAAAGACTTGAGAGTTTATCTTCTATTTTCTCTCTATGGAGAGCTGTGAACCAGCTAGGGTGAATCTAGCTTGGGGATCTTGAATCTTATCATTCCAAATCCTTTCTCTTGGCTGGAGTGTGGCGATTCCTCATTTCTCCATCTTAACCATGTTGGTTCTTGAAATCCGTTGTGTTTGAGAGGTTTAGCTAGTTCAGCTGAGTTGCCCATCCCTTAACTCAAGGGTCTTCACCTATTACCATTCACCTTTGTTTTTACTTGATTTCCTGCCAATCTATTTAGGATCCTTGGCTATATGGTGTTATTCTAATTGCATTGACCTAAGAGTTAGAGAAACCGCATCAAATTGGTATCAAAGCTTTGGCTCCAAAAAGGTTGGCATCTACCTTAATTTTGTTCTTCATCTCTTAGAACAAATCTGGAAAATTACAAAAAAAAAAAAAAATTCATCTCTGTCCGAACTATGGTTGATCTAAGTTTGATTTTGTTTGATCTTGATTGTGTGAACTTAGATTGACTGAAATCTGGTTGTTTGATTCAAATCTTGGCAGAATTTTTGTTTCTGGTTTTTTGCTTTATTCTGGATTCTCTGCCATTGTTGTTCATCTTCAAGTTCTTGAAAAACTGATCTATTTTGCTTGTGCTTCATTCGGTTTCAAGGATTAAAGCATTTGATGGATTTCATGAATTTTAATTTGAGTTAGATGAATGAGCATTATTTTGATTTTGATTGAATTCATGATTAGTTCTTTTTAAATCTGATTGTATGCTCTTGAATTTAGCTTGAATGAATGAATCCTTCATGGACTTCCATGGCTGAATGCATCTAAATTTGAAGTCAGTTATTCTTTTCAAAAAATTCCTCTTGTGTCTGTGATAATTGCCACTAAAGCTTAGTTTGGCATTTTGCTAATTCAATTTTTGGATTTTTCTACTATGCTTACTTTGTCCTAGTGGAAAGCTTAAGGAAATAACCTTAGTTGCTTAGCAAATACCCTGAAGTATGGCTAATTTCTGAATCTAGGGGTAATTAGCATTTTCTTAACTTATATAAAAATTCTGGGTAAATAGTGTGAAAAGAACAGAAATCAGAGAGTTGAACACGGCCATGTTCATTAAAGTGTTGGCCGTGTTAGGCACACAGAGAGGGCAAAAATTACACACGGGCTGTGTCATGAAGACAAAGAGGGAACACGGGGTCATGTTATTTTGATTGAAGTCATGTTAGTCATACAGAGAGGCTAAGGGTTGAACATGGGCTGTGTCCCCTGCTATGTTAAGAACTGAGGGTTGAACATGGGCCGTGTTTTGGCCGTGTCCCCTATTGTGTTAGGCATACTGAAGATATATATATAAAAAAAAAAAAAAAAGAAAGATATGTACCAATGGTTAATGAACTAAGTAGGTAAGAGGCTAGCTACCATATTTTTGGCCACCAAGGTGCATTTCTTGATATCTTGGTTTATTTTCTAATTCATTTGAAATTTGGACTTTGTCTTGCAAACTTTGTCTCAAATTCTATTTTGTTCATTGTGTCTTAGTTTTCATTATTCTATCTGTATTTCCTTTGTTGTTAAGTGTTGTTCTTGTTTCCTGCCACACACCACATGCAAATCTATTCTTCTTGCATGCTACATTAAAAATTGGGTGCTTGATTTGGTTTTGGTTACTCTTGCTTAGTTGCTGCCTAGTTGTGATTCTTAGCTTGCTCTAGAGAGTCTAAGAAAGGATTTGAGTGGCGAAAGGTAGTGAAGTGAGTTTATTTGATAAAAAGCCTAAAGAGTACCAAAACACGAGTGCCAAGAGTGAAACATGTATAGTGCAAACACATGAGTAGAGTGAGGTGAGGACTTCAATTTTTTTCTACTAACGTTTTGTGCAAGTTAATCACTTAAAATGGAGAACCGAAATGAGCATTTTGACCCCTAACTAAACATGCAAGCCATGCATCAACAATTTGCTTGCATGAACATGATGTTTGAAGCCATGCAAGAGCGAATGGAAAGGGTGGAGAACCGAGTGCAAGAGAATCCAGTCCGCAACCCTAATGCAAGAGATAGGTAGAGGAAAGGGGGCAATGAGGCTAGCGGCTCAAGTAACTACTCGGAGGACTTTATTCCATATCGAAGAGCACCTCGAGAAAGAGAGCCAAGGAGGGAGAGAAGGATTGATGATGATTTTGGCTCAATTAAGATGAACATCCCTAGTTTTCAAGGTAAAAATGACCCAGAGGCTTACCTTGGATGGGAGAAGAAAGTGGACATGGTATTCAATTGCCACAACTATTCAAATGAGAAAAAGGTCAAGTTGGCAGCCATTGAATTTGTGGATTATGCATTGACATGGTGGGACCAATTTGTGGTAACTAGAAGGAGAAATGATGAGAGACAGATTACTACATGGGAGGACATGAAGGCGGTCATGAGGAAAAGATTCATTCCAAGTTACTATCAAAGGGAGTTGTACCAAAAGCTACAATCTTTGGCAAAAGGGTCCAAGTGTGTAGAAGATTACCACAAAGAAATGGAGGTTGCCATGATTCGGTCCAACGTTGAGGAGGATAGAGAGGCAACTATGGCTAGCTTCCTACGTGGCCTGAATAGGGACATCGCCAATGTTTTTGAACTCCAACACTTTGTGGATATGGAGGACCTTGTCTATAAAGCCATCCAAGTTGAGAGGTAAATCAAGAGAAGAGGTACTACTAGGTATGGTTCAACATCTACATCTAATTGGGGAACATCTTGGAAGAAGGACAAGGAGGTTGCTCCCTTTAAGTCCAAAACAGAACCATACAAGCCACTGAACAAAGATTCTGCTCAACCTTAAAGAAGCAAAACCGAGACACTACAACCACATAGGTAGCGAGACATCAAGTGCCTTAGGTGCCTTGGAGTAGGGCACATTGCTTCTCAATGCCTTAACAAGAGGGCCATGCTCTTAATGGTTGATGGTGAGGTAGTTTCGGAAAGTGAGCATGAGGAGGAAGATTCGGTTGCTAGTGAAGAAGATCAAGGTAGTGGTGAGCTACTTGAGGGTGGAGAATTGCTTGTGGTTAGGCGAGCTTTGAGTGCTCAAGTGGAAGATTTTTAAAAGGTACAGAGGGAGAATATTTTCCACACCTGGTGCTTGGTAAAAAGGAAGATTTGTAGCATGATAGTAGATGGGGAAGCTGTGCTAATGTAGCAAGCCAAATTCTGGTTGACAAGCTTGGATTGCCTACTCTTACACATTCCAAACCCTACCTTATATAATGGCTCAATGATAGTGGGGAGGTAAAAGTGAGTAAACAACTCCTAATTTCCTTCTCCATTGGCAAGTATGAGGATGAAGTGCTTTGTGACATCATTCTGATGCAGGCCAGCCATATACCCCTTGGTAGGCCTTGGCAATTTAACCGCAAAGTCACTCATAATGGGTACACCAATAGGTACTCCTTTGTTTTCAACAAACAGCCAATCACCTTGATTTCTATGTCTCCAAAACAAATCCTAGAAGACCAAATGAGGATCAAAATGGATTGTGAGCATAAGAGAGAGCAAGACAAAAGGTGCAAAGAGAAAACAAGAGGCAAGAGAGTGAAGAAAATTTTGAGAGCCTTAGGGGTGAAGGCAAGAATGGTAAAGACAAGAGAGAATGGGTTGAGGGAAAAGAAGACAAGATAAAGAGAGTGAATTTTAGTGGTTGTGCAATCAAGAAAGTGCTATTTTCTTGTACATCTATGCTTGTATCTTGGTGCAAGGAGATTTGTTTTAGGATTACTAACTTTAACTCTTCTTGTCCTAGTGCTAATGTGCTTTCTATGTAGGATATAGAGGAAGAAATCCTCAATGAAAAGCATGATAGAGCTCCATCTCTATTGACGGCTGAGACACATAGTGTTTCCATGGGTGAAATTTCTATTTCTCCTAGTCAAACTGTAACTTTGCTGAGTCAAGAAAATGTTGAGAAGTTGTTTGATAAAGACCCTAAAGCTATTTTTGTCGTTAATGCATGTGATAGAGTAGTAGTAGAGAATAATACCATAGGTGATTTTGTTCTACTCTCTAGTTCAAGTGTGAAAACTTTAGGTCTTGAAAATGTTAGAGAATTGCATGCTCTTGAATATGACTATGTGCCTAAAAATCTTGAGGAAATTGTTTGTGAAAGCTTAGTTGGGCATGATGATTTATTGACTCAAGATCATGCAATGTGTAATTGCAATAGAGTGTTGCATGAATTGTGATCGCCTAGTTCAATTAAGGCTATGTGGTTGTCTAGTATGAGCTTAAAAGATTGCCTTAAGATCTTACATAACATGTTATGTGAGTTGCAACATGAGGGTTTGTTTATTGAAAAGACTAATCTCATTTCTTACAATGTTGATAAGAGTCAAGATAAAGTCTTCAATGAGCAAATTTTTCATGAGGTGAAGCATAAACAAGGTGAGGAAGGTAGAGTGCGTAATTTTTTTCTTCCAAGGTATTTGCTTAACCCTACTCTACTTACTTGTTTGTTGAAGCTTGAAGCCAATGTTGAGTTATTGATGCATATTCCTAGTCTTGCTAAGTTGTTTCATGCATGTGATTATTTTGAGCAGCTATATAGTGTGGTAATTATTTTAAGGTGGAAGAAATGACATGCTATTAAACCTAGAATATGGAAAAGGAAGTTTAATCTTAACGAGGGCCAAGAATGCAATGATGTGTTCCATGTGCTTATTGATAAAATTTTTGCTTCCTTATCTCATTGGCGTGTTGCTCTATATTTTGATCTATGATCTTTTCAATTTTTGTAATGATTCTTTAATACTCACCAGGCCAAAGGGAGGTGTTGAAGATTTGAGGGCAAATCTTTTTGAAGAGGGAGGGGATGATGCGATCCAAGGTAGCAATATCAAGGACACTCATGGTTTAGAAGGCATGGTTCAACAATTGATAAGGAACACGACCATGTCATGCTTCCAGAGAAGAACACGGGCAGTGTTATAGACTGTGTCATGCTTCTAGATAAGGAACATGGCTTGGAGTCTGAGGAACACGGGTCGTGTCATGATACCAGTGAAGGAACACAGCCTAGATACTAAGGAACACAGGCTGTATCACAAACCGTGTCCTGGCACTAGAGATACTGGAAATGGAACATGGGCTTGATAAATGAAGAACACGGCCATGTCATTGGCCATGACGTGTTAGTTTTTAAGTTTACCAGTTTAAGTTCTTTTAGGTTATTTGTATTAAAACTTGTTAAACTTTCTCTTGAACTATTTAAGGAGCTGAAACCTTTGTCTTCAGCAAGTAATCAATTATCATTTATGAAAAACTTGAGAGTTTATCTTTTTTTTTTCTCTCTATGGAGAGCTGTGAACCAGCTAGGGTGAATCTAGCTTGGGGATCCTGAATCTTATCACTCCCAATCCTTTCTCTTAGCTGGAGTGTGGCGATTTCTCATTTCTCCATCTTAACCACATTGGTTCTTGAAATCCATTGTGTATGGGAGGTTTAGCTAGTTCAGCTAAGTTGCCCATCCCTTGACTCAAGGGTCTTCACCTATTACTATTCACCTTTGTTTTTACTTGATTTCCTGCCAATCTATTTGAGATCCTTGGCTATATGGTGTTATTCTGATTACATTGACATAAGAGTTAGGGAAATCACATCATATAATAACTACAATATTTACAGTCAATCAATATTGAATATTCTAACCACTCACCCTCAAGCTAGAGCATACATATGGTATGTTCCAAGCTTGTTACAAATGTAGTTAACCCGAGGGCCTCCGAGAGACTTAGTAAAAATATCTGCTAACTGATCGTTTAATCTGACAAAACTAGTAGCGATATCCCCTAAAAGTATCTTCTCTCTAATAAAATAATAGTCTATCTCTATATGTTTAGTCCTTTCATGGAAGACTGGATTGGAGGCTGTGAAGAGCTGCTTGGTTATCACATATTAATCTCATTTGCTGAACCTTCATAAATTTTAACTCTTGGAGTAACTGTTTTAGCCATATGAGTTCACAAGTTGCTTTAGCCATAACTCGATATTTTGCCTTAGTAGTAGACCGCGTAACAATAGACTGTTTCTTGCTCTTCCATGGCACTAGATTGCCTCCAACAAATACACAATATCCGGTAGTTAAGAGTCTATCATATAGACATCCTACCCAATCAACATCTGAATAGCCAACTACCTGAGTATGTCCCCTACTTTCATACAAGAGATATTTACCTAATGCCTTGATGTATTTTAAAATACGAATCACTGCATCCCAATGACTGTCACATGGATAACTCAAACACTAGCTAACTACACTCATCAGAAAGGCAATGTCAGGTCGTGTTACTATGAGATAGTTTGTTAAGTTTTCCAACAAGTCTCTGATATCTGCTAGGATTTGATACAGGTTCCCCCTGACCGGGTAGGAGCTTGACATTTGGATCCATTGGAGTATCCACAAGTTTGCAATTTAATAAGCTTGTTTCTTTCAAAATGTCCATGGTATATTTCCGTTGTGAGGTGGCAATACCCTTTTATGATTAAGCAACTTCTATTTCTAGAAAATGTTGGAATAGATGTTGTTTGAGCTTTAGTATACCACCTTAGTCATTTCTTGTAGTCACAATGTCATTTACATAGACAACTGTGTAAATGCATCAGTTAAGGGATGAATGACAGTAAAAGACTGAATGATGGCCTCACTCCCAATCATACCAAATACTCGGACAACTGCACTAAATCTCCCAAATTAAGTCCTTGGAGATTGTTTAAGTCCATAAAGATATCGGTAAAGTTGACATACCAATCTAGACTCCCCCTGAGCAACAAACCCATGTGGTTTCTCCATATAGACTTCCTCCTGCAATTCACCATGTAGAAAGGCGTTTCTAATATGAAGCTAATAAAGGGGCCAGTGGTGAATGATTGCAATAGAGAGAAAGAGGTGAACAAAGGCCATCTTGGCAACAGGGGAAAATGTATCGCCATAGTAAAGGCCATGGATCTGGGTATATCCTTTTGCAACTAGCCGAGCCTTCAGACGATCTATTTGGCCATTAGAGCCAACTTTGATCATATAAACCCAATGACAACTAACTGTAGATTTACCACGGGGGAGAGAAACTAAATCTCAAGTGCTATTGGAATCTAAGGTAGCCATCTCATCAATCATTGCCTTATGCCACCCTGGGTTAGAAAAAGCTTCACCTGTATTTTTAGGAATAGAAACGGAAGACAAAGACGATACAAAGGCAGTATATAGGGGAGACAAATGGTGATGGCACACAAAATTGTAAATAGGGTAAGGGTTACGAGTAGAACGAATACCTTTGCGATTAACAATGGAATGATCTATGTCAAAGACTGGAACTGGAGAAGCAATTGAAGCGAGAGGTAAGTCCACTTAGTTAGTGGCAAGACTGTCAACAAAAATAGGACTCTCACTATCAGTGATAGGGCTTTTAGTGGTAAGATTCTTAGTAATAGGGCTCTCAACAGGGTCAGGTTGAGGTCGGAGATGGTAAGTGAGGAAAGGAGGAGCCAAGTCAGCAAAGGAAACAACTTGTGGAATGGGACTAGTGAAGGAAATAGAGAGAAGATTATCAACACTAGAATGTCTTGAAGAGGGGAAGAATGGAGTTTTCTTAAAGAAAGTAACATCATGGGAGATTATATAACATTTGAGTGCATGAGAGAAACAACGATAACCCTTTTGTAAGCAGCAATAACCCAAAAAGACACATTTGAGCGATCTGGCTTGTAACTTATCTTTATCTGGAATGAGATCATGAACAAAACACATGCAACCAAAGACATGAAGAGGAAGAGAGTAGAGTGGCTAGTTGGGAAATAAAAGAGAATGAGGCACCTGATTTTGTAATACTGAGGATGGCATCTAATTAAGCAGATAACAAGAGGTGAGAACTACATCTCCCTAAAAACAGTCACAACATACCTGAATGTCGCTACGACACAGATGGCGGACTTAAAGAAAAAGATTAATTTTTGAAAGAAAACTTGGAGTCGCAACCAATTGTATTAGGAAAATGGGGAACAATTGGAAAATCCTTTTTTAATTTTTTTTTTAAAAAAATGGTCAGCGAGTTAGAGAGGATTCAGGAGTCTATTTATGTGCGGGGAAGGTGTTAGGTACCCCTCAGCATCCGTCTAAAGACGATTACCCTAACTTAATTGTGCAAACATGAATATGGCCAAAAATGTGTATTTTATTTACCCCAGAATAATGAATTGTTACAAGAATATGTGATGAAAATAAAAACAAAGAGTTTAAACATGCAATGCATGAATTCTTTACCGAGACCTAAATCCTTCCACCCTTTCATCGCATAAAATGACTGTCTAGGGTGGTGCTACATTCACCTAGATTGGATAGAGAAAGACATCCCATATAGGACTGACTCGTTCTATCTTCCCATGATAAGTGAAGGGACATGCAGATACTACGCGGCACAGATATATTTTTTATATGCAATGTAAATGCATGATCTTAAATATTACAAAACTTGTCTCAAAATCTAGGTACTGAGAAATCTTAATTTACATCAAAAATTAAAAAAAAAAGAAATAAATAAAACAACATTCTTGCTTCAAGCTTGCAGCTAGGTATCTTCTGGTTGAGCCTTCTGATTTGCTCATAATCATAATTACCATGAGTTGTATCCCAAGATGCTCATGAATACACTAAAACACCGGTTAGGCAAGACTTAAAGACTTAAAATAAATCTACCTAAGTGACATATACATTTAACCTTCACATGCTTAAAAGAGAATAATCCAAAATCATCCAAAAATGTATAATCAAACCCTAAACACCCCTTAGAATAGTACAAACAATGCAACAAAACTAAACTCAAAACAAACTCCAACTAAATATTCAAAATAGCACCCAAACTTAGTAAATAGCCTCCAAAACAATTTAAAAAATATATGTAATAAACCTTAGAATAACATATCAAACAAACCCAAATAACAATGCAAAAAAAAGTAAAGAAAATAAAAACCAAAACAACATGGCAAATAAAACCTTAAACAATAGACAAAAACAAAAGAAAAATAGCAAAAATACTAGAAAACAAATACTCTCAAACAACACTTCAAGAAATGCGAAGAACACATTTCAAAATGCCTTGGAATGAAAAAATATTCATCACACATAAGAGTGGTATTAGAATGGCAGCTACACATAAGCAAAATACACCAAGAAAAGAGTCATAATACACCAGGACAGCCACCCAAACATACCCAAAACCACTATCCTTATCAAGAGACAAATTCGAAAGAAGTCCAAAGAATTCACTTATTCATCAGTCATTTTAAACAGTTGTGCTCAAGCCAAAACTGAGAGTGAACTAGACATGAAAAAATTCTAAAAATTATATACATTGAAACCATACATCCTGTGGTTTTAATAAGACCAACATCACTTAATTTGGAGCTGTACAACTTTACAAAGAAATAAAAGACCGAACACTGCCAGAGATAGGGCATCAATGACAGTGCAACATTGAGCAGCTATGTTCAAACCAAAACTGGTAGTAAACTAGACATGAAAAAAATTTGAAAATTGTACACATTGAAAACATGCATCTTATGGTTCTAAAGAGATAAGAACCAAACAATTCGGATCTATAAAACTTTAGAAAGAAATAAAAGACCAAATACTGACAGAGATAGGGCATCAGTATCAGTGCAACATTGAGTAGCTATGTTTAAACCAAAACTGGTAGTAAACTAGACATCCAAAAAATCTGAAAATTGCACACATTGAAACCATGAATCTTATGGTTCTAAAGAGATCAGAACCATGCAATTCGGATCTATACAACTTCAGAAAGAAATAAAAGACCAAACACTGACAGAGACAGGGCATTAGTGTCAATGCAACATTGAGCAGCTATGTTCAAACCAAAACTGGTAGTAAACTAGGCATGCAAAAATTCTGAAAATTCTATACACAGAAGATACATGTATCCTGGTTCTAATGAGACCAACATCACTTAATTTGGAGCCCTGAAGCTCCGGAAACAAATCAAACACTGCCTATTGCCAGAGCTGTTTGACAGACCTGAAAATAAAGATATTCAAGTGATTGTGTTGCACCAATGGTCCAAATGACCAATAAAAACAATAACATCCACATTAAAAAGGAAAATAAACAAGGTAGCTCTTATTTTGAGTCCTGACAGCAAGCAACAGAGGACAGGACAAGACACAAAAGCAAACAAGCTTAACAAACAACACCTAGCAACTCATAATTTAGAACTCTCTCAGAATAGTTACAATTCACTTTCTCAGAAAAATATGAACATAAGGAATCACACTAAAAGTAAAGATAAAATGAAACCAGAACAACAACACACCCTAGCCCTTGATTAGAAAAAAAAAATGAAACAGACCTTGCATATTTACACTACACAAGCTTGCATAGACACATCCCTAACAAGATCGACTCATGAGCGAAGAATATTACCCTTTTTTAAGACAAGACACCACACCTACAAAAGGGGAATAAACTTAGATAATGACCAATCTCAGAGCTTTAAACTCAAATAAAAAGAACACAAATATTAAACCAATAGATAATATTAACTAAGATAAGACCAAAAAAGCTTATACAGAAACTCTAAGGGTAAATAAAGCAAATACAAAGCACTAAACATGAACTTGAGGAATTATTAGCTCAATCTCCAAAAAAGTAAAAATGATAGACAAGTNAAAAAAAAAAAAAAAAAAAAAAAAAAAAAAAAAAAAAAACCCAATTTTATCAGCAGCAAGCAAAGATTCAATATTTGAAATATAAAGTAAGTAATGAAATAAATTAAAAAAATGGAACTAGTCTGATTGACCTAAGAAATAAAGAAATAACATAGGGAATGATCTTAGGAATTCAACACAACAATTTAGGCAAAGAGACCAAGACCATAACACCTAAACGAGCTATAGCAAAGCTAAAACCAGAAACCGGGCTTCACATAGATCATCCTTAATAGGTATCCTCTGTTCTGATCTTAACAGAAACACAACCCCATTGTAGATATTTATAAAAGCTCTCAGCCTTGTGACAGAAAATTGAACCAACAGGAGGTCACGGGCAACCCTTAAAATGGGTCAAAACAAAGCTAAACAGCCAAGGAAAAATACTAAAATAGTCCCTGTAAACCAAAAAAAATCAACCATAAAATAATTCCAAACAACCAAAAAGAAAAGTATGAAACAACCCCTAAACACAATGGGGCCAAAAATCACAAGGCAAGAACAATGAAATTTCTAAAAGAGAATAACCAGCACTAACCAAACATAGTTCACCAGCATTCAATCCATAAAAATAACCAACACATGATTGTAACAGGAAAATCAGAATCCTTCACCAACAATTCCTCCAAAATCAAATAGATCCAAAGCATTCTAAAACTCAAAATATAGAAATCGAAGATGGAAAGTCAACAAAATAAAGAGATACAAAAACTGACATGATGAGGAATGGATGAAGAATTGATGTTGACGCTTGATTTCTAAAGTAAATCCTCCTTCTACTCCTTGCTTTGCTCTCCCTTTACTTGCTCTCTCTCTCAATGAAAACCGTTTATCCCATTTCTTCCCTTGAATGTTTTTTTCTTCTATCCATCTAACCCCTTCTTCCTTTTGTGCGTATCTTTCCTTCCTCTTAAGATATTTTTCTTTCTTTTTTACTTGATTCCCAAATCTGCCCCCATGATAAACTACCGCCCATCATCCTTCTTCCTTTTTTTATTTGTTTTCTTTATTTAGTTGTTTAGTCATTTACTTAAAATAAAAATAATTTAAAGCTTGGACCAATGGGGAGAGAAGGAAATCTATTCCTTGCTCTCTTATTGGCTCCTTTAGGTTCAATGATGCAACAATTAATTTACCAACTGAACTTCCATAAAGACTTCAAAAAGTTTTAATTCAAGGGCCATGGCTTTTGGGTCGAAACTACATATCTTTGAGGAAATGGAAACCAAACTTCTAGCCAGAAGAAGCCTTGAATGAAAATTTGGCTATCTACTTGGTAAGACTACCCTATCTTCCATTGGAGTATAGACGCAAGAACATCTAACATAGAGAAAGCTAGATATGCCAAAATGTGTATCCAGGTGGAAAAGGAGAGAATGGCCTCAACCATAATCATAGATGGCCATGTACAAGAAATTGTATTTGCAAATTCTATCTATGCTAAATGTGAAAGAGACGGGCATAGGGGACGTGCATGTCCTTTAATAGTAGAAAGGGAAGGAATGAAGTATCTCTCAAACAAGGAAAAAGACAAAGATAAGAGAAGTGAAACTTCACAAGAGGGAAAATGGATCAAGGTTACTAGCTAGAAGAAAATACCCCAGTTACCGCCAGCAGCCCATAGGAAACGGCTAGTTTCTTCAAATTTTGAAATCACACATAGGAGTAGCATCACAAAGTTCCTGTCACATCAAACTCAAGCAAAATTTGCACACCTCTACAGAATGAGAAGTCAACACAAGGAAATTTTGTGGAACTAAGTCCAGTGTAGCCATAAACAAAGATAGCCACCCCACAACTGCAACTAATCCCACATCATGGCTCAACTACACCTGGACCCTTGATTAGAAATTTAACAGAAAATGGCTCACCAACCCCTAAGAAAAGCTATGGTGTCAAGTCCATAACCTCAAATGGGCATATATGTACTATAAAGAATAGTAAAAAGAAAAAAGAAAAAGATATTGCGAACTTCAATACAATTTAACTATCTTGTGATATGGAAGTATTCACAAAAAACCTGGACATGGTCTTCAACCTCAAAGGATCTTTTTCAAATGTACCAGAAACCACTGTGAAAGACCAAGGTGCAAGTCCTTGCCAAAATGCCAAGAAGAATGAGGACCGTGCGAAACAACCATCACACGCGTGGAACATCAATCTTTGAGATGACATTGGGACCAATAAGTAAGGGAAAGTTGAATGCTTACCATGGTCACTCTATTCATGATTCTTGTGTAGCAGATTATGAAACTGTCGGAGGAGGACCAATAAGAAACTCTGTAGAATCTGCACCTAGCCAGAGAAGAGAAACATATAGACCTGAGGAACCATATCAACCAGATGTTTTCTCAAGGCCATTCAAGGAGATCAGTGGCTACAAATAACCACTTCTGGCATTGGGTGGAAAATCTGAGATCATTGGTGATGATGCACTAAAACTCTGGGAGAACTTGTAGAAAGGAATCACTGATCAAACACCATGGGCTCAAGTATTTGTAAACCTCCTTTTAGTAGGACAACTGAAAGGATGCAGCTACAATACAAGAAGTTCTCAGGCTTTGCAAAGAACAAAAAATATTGCTGCTTCTACCCGACAAGCACCCTATAGAAGATATACTACCAGAAGGGTCCTAAACTCAGTAAGAGACCAGATATGGCACCCAAAGGTGCAACTGAAGCTACTGTATAAAGCCACGCTGAGGGAGGAACTACAGGGGAACCACGATAGAGGGATCTCTTTTGCCGACTTGCCAGCCTAATAATGAAACTAACCCACATTTTCATGAAGTTTTATCTCTGGGTAAACCTAGGCTGTTCTTAGTTCAAAATAATATGCAAACCATAAGCGTAGGAGCTCCAACTAACAAGGTCGCACCTGCAGCAATGGATGGACCTAATTTACTTTGATTCAAGCGACTCATAACACTCAATTAACAGTCCCATGCAAACTAACTTCTCAATGAAATTCCTTGCTTGGAACGTAGGTGGAGCGGCAAGACTAAACTTCAGAAGGGTCTTCAAGGATTTAGCGTAGAGATATCAACCATATCTTATGGTTATCACAGAGACAAGAGTTGCTAGAAGTAGACCTGAAAGAATAGTGCAGTCTTTGGGGTTTTCTAGGTTTGAGATTGTTGACTCAATGGGTCTCTCTGGTGGCATTTGGCTTCTCTGGCGAAGGAAGGCAGTGGAGATCAACCTTCTCTAAAAAAAAATTCAAGGCATCTATGTGATTGCAAGGGTACATAATTTCATCTATCTTATATTAGGCTTGTATGCTAACCCTGATGTTAACCGCAGGAGCTTGTTTTAGGAAAATCTCAAGTAGATTTCCCTTGCCCATGATCTCCCATGGGCCATAATAGGATATTTAAATGAGGTTCTTAATGCCTCTGAAAAGTTGGGGCTAATTATTATTTTTTTAGACAAGCTAGTATATTCCAAAATTGTTTAAACTTTTGTGGGCTAATAGACATAGGATTTGTTATGCTTGCCTCTACTTGGGCAAATAAAAAAAAAAAAACTTGTCACCTTATTAGATTTAGGTTAGATCGAGCTTGCACCAATTCTTCTTGGTTAAACTTATGGCCAAATTCTAAATTATTTCATCTACCAAGGGTTACTTTAGACCATTGCCCAATTCTCTTGAATACTAATCCTTCATTCTTCTTTCATAGAGACCATCCTTTCAGGCTTGAACCCATGTGGTTCAAGTAGCCGAGCTTTAAAGAATTAGTCAAGCAAGCTTGGCCACATGATTGTGCCAATATTCCCAAAACAAATACAAATCTTGAATCATTGGCGAAATATTGGAACCAAACCATGAATGGAAATATTTTCCATAGAAAAAAGAGAATACTCGCTAGATTACATGGAATCCAGAAGTGTTCAACCTCTTCAAAAGCTTTGATAATACTGGAAAAAGAATTATCTAAAGAATTTTTGTATATTTTAGAAGCAGAAGAAGAGTTCTAGACAACGAAATCCCAAGTTGACTGGCTAGCCTTAGGAGATAAAAATACAACTTTCTTCCATGCCTTAACAATCAATAGAAGAAGATCCAATAGGATATATGGGCTTAAAGACTCTTTTGAAAATTGGTTGTTTGAACCCCAAGAAGTCAAAAATCTTATTGTTAACCACTTTGAAAAATTATTTTCCTCTCCTAGCTATGCTATTTCGCTTGGTGATTTCCATCTATCTTTCTTTGGTCAACTTATTCCCAATGACCTCATCTAAACTGATATCCCTTATGTTCTCGAAATAAAAAGAGCCTTGTGGTCTTTAAAGTCATTCAAAGCACTTGGTTGTGTAAATGGTATCCATGCAAGTTTTTACTAAGCTTTTTGGGAAAACGTCAAAGAAATTTTTTCTAAGGACATTCAATCAGTTTTTACCCAGCAATGCATTCCTGCATGCTGGAACAAAACTCTAATTTGTCTGATTCCAAAAATGGCCAAAACAGAACCCATTGACCAATTTCGTCCTATTAGCCTATGTGATTCCCATTACAAGGTGATTTAAAAAATCCTTGTGTCCTACTTGAAACCATTTATCCCTGATTTGATCTCTCCTCTCCAAAGAGCCTTTGTTCCCAGAAAGAAAGGCATTGACAATGTTCTTGTTGCTCAAGAAATTTTGTACGATATGAAAAAGAGGAAAGGAAAAACTGGCTGGATGACAATTAAATTAGATCTTGATAAGGCATATAATAAATTGGATTTGAACTTTATCAAGGAAACTCTACAGTCCTTTAATTTGCCAAACTCTTTGTCTAATTTAATCTTTAGCTGCATCTCCTCAGTAAATCCTCTATTCTTATTAATGGGAGCAAATTAATATTTTTTCCCACCTCAAGAGGTATAAGGCAAGGAGACCCTCTATCCCCTTACCTATTTATACTGTGCATAGAAGTTTTATCTAAATGAATCAAAGAGGTAGAAAAGAAGAAATGGAAACCTTTCTGCTTCAAAGGTTCCAATGTCACCATTTCCCATTTGTTATTTGCAAATGATATTACCTTATTTGTTCAAGCCAAAGAAAACTAGGCAGAAACTATGGCTAAAGTGCTTGATGGGTTCAGCAAAGTGTCGGGTCTTAAGATTAACCCTTCCAAATCCTGTATTTGGTTCTCTCCAAGCACGCCTACAGAAGATAAAGAAAATATTTGTCACCACCTTCACTTTAGAGTCTCAAACTCTTTAGGAAAATACTTGGGGTTTCCCTTAGGTATTGATAGATCCTCTAGAGGTCACTTCCAGGTTGTGAGTGACAAAGTGGCTGAAAGGTTATGTGGCTTGTAAAAACGTTTATTTCTTAAGCTGATAGACTTACTCTAATAAAGTTAGTCTTAGCAACAATTCCTACACATTTTATGCAAGAAATAGTCCTGCCTACCTCTATTTGCCTCAACATAGATAAAGCCATTAGAAATTTCCCATGGGGCCACACAGAGGAGAAGAAGAAATTCATCTAATAGGATAGGAAAATATCACAAAGCACAAAAAGAAAGGAGGTTCAGGCTTGAAAAAAAACAAGCTCATAAACTTAGCATTCATGGCTAAGTTGAGGTGGAGATTAGCTACGGAGCCAGAAAGTCTTTGGAGCAAGTGCATGGTAGCTATATATGGTAGAGATCTCACCAGAGGCAATTCTACAAAATTAATCACTAGTAAAAGCTTGCAATTAGGGAATGGATTATTTTGAAAAAGAGAAAAAATAGCTTATTACAAATGGCCATGGGGTATGGTTTTGGCTAGATAAGTGGCTAGACCTAGGCCCCCTTCGTCAAATGGTATAAGGACTTCTCCCTAGATTTGAAAACTAACAAACAGTTGCAAACTATTGTAGACACCGTATTTTGTCCGGGGGTTACTACACATTTTTTTTTTTAAAAAAAAAGAAAAGAATTTAATTATTTTTAATTGAGAATTTTGATTTTAAGGTCTGGAATGTCTATTTTAGCTTTTGGATAAAATTTTTAGTTTTTGAATTTTAGCCCACTTCATTTTAATGTAAGTTAACAAGTCCTTTGGCCTGTTTTCTTTAAATTTAAGTTTGGGGCATTTTGACCCATTTCATTTGTTTTAAATACTTTGTTTGGACATAAAAATTATAATTTTCTGGGCTTTTAGTATTTTGGGTCAAAACCCATGTTTTGGGATTGGCCCGTCATGCTAAAACCCTAGTTTAGGATCCTTCGGGCCCACTCAATTTTTTATTTTTCTAATGTTTTTTGTCCAAATAAATTATATAATTTATTTTGTTGGACTATTTAATTTGTTTAAGGTTTAATTTGGGACCAATTGGATCAACTTAGGTCTAAGGTTGAGCTTATTTTGACCTAATTTGGCCCATTAGGGTTTTGTGATTTTTATTTTTAATCAAACAAATTTGTTAAAAATCTAAAAGGAGATCAGCTAAGGTTTAAAGAATTTTTCCAAGTATAAGTGTAAAAAAAAAAAAGAACCTCATAATATGCTCTCAAGGTGAAAACAAGAAGGAAAAGAGAGAACTTGGAAAAATAGATCAAAGAGATAAAAGTTGAGAGTTCTTAAATGTTCTTGATATTCTTGGAGAGAAAAAAACAAGAAACCAAGAGTGGTTTGAGCTTCTTGAGTTGGCTTCTACACTTTTGAGCAAGGAAGATGAGTCTTCTTGAAAAACAGTAGGTAACTTTCACTATTCTCTTGATTTCTTACCATTCTCTTGTGGGTTTTTGTTTGAATCCATGTGAAATGTATGTTTCTTTTTGTGTCCCTCTTCAATGCCTCTATTTTATTTTAATTCCATGAGTTTCATTTTGATTTTTGTTGTTTTTCTCCTCTCTTGAATATCCTCATGATATTTTGGTTTAGGGAGATTACGTTTAGTTTTTATTTTGATTGTCGTTCAATACTTAGTTTATTTTTATTTTGCTTATTTTTAACATATGACATGATTTTTGTTTAGGGTTGGTCTTTTTCTGGCATGGTCTTGGTTAATGGTATTATAGGTTTTACATGCTTGCTGCCCTATTATTAATTCAGTACCAATTGTGATGTCTTGTTGGAGTGAGCATGTTTCTTGTGGATTTCTTTTTGAGTATTTTGTTTGTTTTGCCTTTGTTTTCTTGAATGTGTTTTAGGGTTCTTGATTAAAAATTAAAATGATGCTTGACCTTTCTTGAAAACTTTGTTGTTTTGGTCTTAATCTTTTGATTTTTGTCATGTTTAAAATCAAATTGGTTAATTAGGATAGTAATTATCAAATTTAGTTTCTAAATTCTCGACCTGTCAATCCAACACTGGCTGTGGTCAGTCTTTTGACCATAACTGTCAATTTACATATCCAAATGGCATGATTCTTGTTTTGTTAGAACCCTAAGGTACGTATCTTGCATATATGTAAATTTCATATTTTTTACATATCATATTTGCTCCCAGTTTTAATTTGAAAATAGTTGTTTTCTCTATATTGTGGAATTGTTAGTTGATTCTGGCAGTGTTTTGTTTCTTGGCCATAACTTGAGTTAGGGAGCTCCTTTTTGTATGGTTTTTGTTTCTTTAGAACCATAAGATGTTTTGGGGTCAAATCACATCAACATGCATTCCCATATTTCTTTACAAGTTTCTCCTATTTTATGTTTTATTTTCTGTCTTTGTTATTCTATTTTTCTTTATTTTTTCTTGTGTTTGCTTGCTATCCTTTCTTTCTTTTTAGAACCATTTGCATGCTAATTAAGATGTATGTTGATTGCCCTATGTAACTAAATATTGTTGCATTACTTTACATGTCATTTTTATGGTTTTATTTTAACTTTTAGTGGCTGCCACATGTGCTTTAGTATTATATACCTTTTCACTATAAGTTAACATGCTCATTGCTTTATCTTGTCATTTATTATGATTGTGTTGTGGTTGCTTAATTGCTTATGCATATGTGACTTTTAATATCTTATTTTGAGCTAACTAATGTGTGTTCCATGTGAGAGAGAGTCATAATCTTTAGGCCATTAGCAAAACCCTAAGGCAAGTCGGAGGCTCGGAGAGCTTATGTTTATTTTGATTATATTTTTCAATTATGTACCTCTCCCCTATTGAACAAGGACAAGTGTTGTAATACTTAAAATCATACATTTGCATAACATTTAGGAATATGATTATTCACTTAGTATCCATAGGCCCCTTACTTATCAAGGGAGGGGTAGAGTGACTTACCCCCATCGGGGTGGCTCTCCTATCCGCCCGAGGTAAAGATAAGCGCCACTTTGGAAATCGAGAAGCGTGGGAACAAAGTGGAAGGATTTAGGACACGATTAGATTCATGCATAGCATATTTACAATTATTCATAATTTATATTGGTTGCATGCTTATTTATTTAGGTTAATTTTACGATTAAAGCAAAGAAAAAAATAAAAATAAAAAAAAAAATAATGAAATGAACATTTTGAATTTGTTTTTTCAAAATGAAATTTTCCTTTAAGCTTTTGAACTGTCTTACGAACTATGGGAACTTTGATCCCTAATTAGGGTACGTAGGTATTCAAGAGTGATGAATTAAGTTCAGATTTAAATAATCACCCATTTTTTTTTCATTTAGGGATAAAATAAATACAATTTGGCCATGACTTAATTTACACAATTAATTTCAGGTAACTATCTTTTAGACGAGTGTTATAGGGTGTCTAACACCATCCTTACACACAATTAGACTCACGAACCCTCTTTGGTTCGTAAACCAAGTTTTGGGAAATAAAATAAGTTTTCCAATTATTTCCCAATTTTTAATACAATTGCTGGCAACTCCAAATTTTTTTTCAGAAAACTAATCTTTTTTTTCAAGTCTGTCATTTGCATCATAGCGACCTTCGAGTACGTTGTGACAACTATCTAACTTCATCTCGGGAATAGAAGTTAGATCTTATCACGTTTATTCTACCCATAAGTGTAATTGAATTCATGAAGGCTTGCCCTTATTCCTAGTTGAACTCCAAAGAGGACTCATTCATGTAGTATGGAGAAAGACAAGGGGAGTTTAGTCTTTCTAATGAATATGAATTACTAGATCCAAAATTTTCAATTCTTTTATCTCCAAATCCAAGTTGGGCCTAGAAAACCAATTGCCACCCCCATTTACAACATTTTCTTTGGCTAGCATCTCTTGAGAAACTTCCTTGCAAAGCATTGCTTTCCTCTAGAAAAATTATTCCTTCACTTTTGTGCCCTCTTTGTAACTCCCAACCTAAAACTTGTTTTCATATTCTCATGGAATGCCATGTAGTTGCACCTATTTTGGATAGCTTCCAGTGGGTTCTGAAACTAGACCCAATCAATGGCCATTTGCATTATTGGTTAAAAATAAATTGTTTAAACTATTTTGTAACTTCTTTTGGTATTCCTACAAGAACCTTGTTTGCTTACCTTTGTTGGAGTATCTAGCTCTATAGAAACAAGTGGATATTTGAAAACCAGATGTTCATCTCCTTCTCATGTTCATTCTTTTGCTTTAGGAAGAGCTTTCGAGTTTTTCTTTCTCAGGCCTAATGCCCAGGTGATCACGCAGAGACTTGAAATCCATATCAATTGGAAACCTCCACCTCTTGATTTCTTTAAACTAAATACAGATGGCTCAGCCTTGGCAAATCCATGACCTCTAGGTGCAAGGGGTATCATTAGGAACCATAAAGTAGAATGGGTCTTGAGTTTCTCCAAGAAAATAAGAATGGGATCTCCAAATCTAACTGAAATATGAGCTGGTTTAAAAGGCATTAGACTTGCATTCCAGTTGGGAATCACGAAACTTCATGTAGAAACTGACTCCTAGTTTGTTGTTAAAATTCTAAAAGACACACATTGCTCAAATCATCACTTTGAACTTTTGATTGATATTTGCAAGGAACTATTGCACGGGATTCCCCATTCTAAGTTGAACCATGTGTTTAGAAAAGCAAATTGAGGTGTAGACGTCATAGCAAAAGTAGCACATAAGCTAAGTGACTAGTACAAAATCTTCACTGCACCACCACCTTTTGTTAAGAATATTATCTATTTTGATACCATAAGGAGATCCCTTCCCAGGCTTATAGGAACGTGTATTTCAGAAGACCCCTCAATTGAATGAGTAGTTATCATTTTGAGGATGGTCTATGTTTTGTAAGATATTTTTGTGTTTCTAATGAATTTCAATTTTAACCAAAAAAANAATTTAAACCAAAAAAAAAAAAAAAAAGAAGCTGAGGCTGCCCTTAACCAGTTCAATAAAGCCATTTGCCAAGAAACAAAAAGGCATAAGAGATGAGGGTAGAGGAAACATAAGACAACACAGAATCCCAAGTCAAATTTTAGGTATGAAAGTAAATCCACTTTCTCTATCTCTTTATTTTCTTCAAAAATTTTGAATTTTTGTTTCTCTTCCCTCTAAACTCTTACTTTCTCTCTCTAAAATTTCTTCTCCGATTGGGGAATAAAGGTGGTGGTTAGCACCAATGGTAGCTAGCACCAACCATTCTTCTTCACTTTTTTCTTATTTCTTCCCTAAAATCTCATTGCATCCCGAATTTTTATTTTCTTTAGATTTCCTCTTAGATCTATCTATATTTCCTCGATGGAACCACAGCCATTGGTGACGCCACCCTTTTGCTAAGATTTTTCCAAAAAAAATTTCTAACTTCTAAGTTTTTGTGCGAAATGAAAAATTGAAGCAAAAGAAGAAAACAAGTTTTTTTAAAAAAAATTGGCACATTGCTACTATGTGGTGTGAGTAAATGTGAGCTCGATGGAGAAACTTAACACAAAAGAATTCAAAATAGGGAATCGATGTAGAATGACAATACTTAAACTTTGCTCCTGTCTGATTGTAAGCCTAATGGAGATATTCTTTGTGTTTTTTCCTCAAACTCTCTGGTTTTTGCTTCAGAAAAAAAAAATTGTAAAAAACAAGTAGTTTGCTATTATGTGGTGTGTGAGTAAATATTGAGTGTATGCCATGAGTTATGTGTACAAGAATGCAAGAACAAATAGAAACTTAATACAGAGGAATTTGAAATGGGCAATAAAGGCAGAATGTGAATACTTGAACTCTGTTCCTCTCTAACTGGGAACTTAATAAAGATATTTTTTTGTACTTGCTAATACGGATTTTTGATAAAATATATTAAAATAATTAACCACAATAAAGAAAGGGGCCCCCAGGTGCCTAAGAACTAAGAGAGTTGGCCAAGTTGTAGCCAAGAATGGCACAGTTACAGCCTTAATGAAAAAAGCCACCTCTGCTAGAAGACTCTTATGGTTGTCCCTACCAGGTGCTTCCCATAGCTGTTATACCTAGGTTGCCTAGAACGCCCCCTAGAGCGTCTCCACAGGAAAGGAGTCCCATGGCCCGCTCCTCTTGCTGCAAGTCTTCACTCTCTGGAGGTAGCTATAGCTTGTAGTCAAGACTTGGACACCCCCTGACAATAATTCCAAGGCTATAGACCTCGAAAATGCTAGGGCTTGTGAAAAAATGGCACATTGCTACTATGTGGTGTGAGTAAACGTGAGCCCGATGGTAAAACTTAACACAAAAGAATTTAAAATGGGCAATGAATGCAGAATCTTAATACTTGAACTTTGCCCCTTTCTGATTGTGAGCCTAATAGAGATATTGTTTGTGCTTTTCCCTCATACTCTCTGGTTTTTTTCTTCATAAATTTATTTTTTTTGAAAACCGGTAGATTGCCACTATGTTGTGTGTGAGTAAATATTGAGTGTGTTCCGTGAGTTCTATGTGCAAGAATGCAAGAACAAATGGAAACTTAACACAAAGGAATTTAAAATGGGTAATAAAGGCAGAACGTGAATACTTGAACTTTGCTCCTCCCCAATTGTGAACCCAATGGAGATTTTTTTTTTTACATGCTAATATGGATTATTAATAAAGTATATTAAAATAATTAACCACAATATAGAAGGGGCCCCCAATGCCTATATGCCTAAGAACAAAAAAACTCGCTTTAGCAATCAAAAGAGAGTTGACCCAACTATAGCCAACAATGGCACAGTTGCAACTCTATTGAAGGAAGTCACCCCTGTTAGGAGACTCCTAAGGTTGTCCCTACCAGGTGCTATCCACAGCTGTTATACCCAAGTTTCCTAGAACGTCCCCTAGAGCTTCTCCCTAGGAAAGGAGGCCCATTGCCCGCTCCTCTTGCTACTAGTCTTCACTCCCTAGAGGCTACAGACCTTGACTATGATTTCGAGGCTACAGACCTCATAAGTACTAAGGTATGTGAAAAACTAGCACATTCTACTATATGGTGTGAGTAAACAGGAGCCCAATAGAGAAACTTAACACAAAAGAATTTGAAATAGGCAATAGATGTAGAATTTCAATACTTAAACTTTGCTCCTCTCTAATTGTGAGCCCAATGGAGATATTCTTTGTGTTTTACCCTCAAACTCTCTGTTTTTTTTTTCAAAAAAAAAATTATGAAAAATTTGTAAATTGATACTATGTGGTGTGTAAGTAAATATTGAATGTGTTCCTTGAGTTCTGTGCACAAGAATCCAAGAACAAATGGAAACTTAACACAGAAAAATTTGAAATGGGTAATAGAGATAGAAGGTGAATGCCGAAAGTCTGCTCCTCTTTGATTATGAACCCAATAGAGATTTTTTTTTTTTGCTTGCTAATACGGATTATTGATAAATTATATTAAAATAATTAACCACAACAGAGAATAGGCCTCTAATGCCTACGTGCTTAAGAACTTTCTTTAGTAGTCAAAAGAGCGTTAACCCAGCTGTAGCCAACAATGGCCCAGTAGCATCCCTAATGAAAGAAACCACCTCTGCTAGTAAACTCCTAAGTTTGTCCCTATTAGGTGCTTCCCACAACTATTATACCCATGTTTCTTAGAATGCCCCCTAGAGCGTCCCCCCAGGAAATGAGGCCCACGACCCATTCCTCTTGCTACAAGTCTTCACCTCTAGGAGGTAGCTATAGCTTATAGTCAAGAATTGGACTTCCCTTGACTATGATTCCGAGGCTACAAACCTCACAAGCACTAAGGCTTGTAAAAAACTGGCATGTTCTAGTATGTGAAGTGGGTAAATGTGAGCCCGATAGAGAAATTTAACACAAAATAATTTGAAATGGGCAATAGATGTAGAATGTCAATACTTGAACTTTGCTCCTCTCTGATTGTGATCCTAATGGAGATATTCTTTGTGCTTTTCCCTCAAACTCTCTGGATTTTGCTTAAGAAAAAAAAAATTGTGAAAAACCAATAAATCACTACTATGTGGTGTGTGAGTAAATATTGAATATGTGTCCTGAGTTATGTGCACAAGAATGCAAGAACAAATGAAAACTTAACACAGGAATTTTAAATGGGCAGTAGAGGCAAAATGTGACTACCTGAACTCTACACCTCTCTGATTGTGAACCTAATAGAAAATTTTCTTTTTTGTTCTTGCTAATACAAATTTTTCCTAAATTATATTAAAATAATTAACAACAATAGAGAAGGGAACCCCAGTGCCCACGTGGCTTAGAATTAAGAAATTTGCTTTAGCAATCAAAAAAGAGTTGGCCCAATTATAGCAAAGAATGACACAGTTACAGCCCTAGTGAAAGAAGTCACCTCTGCTAGAAGACTCCTAAGGTTGTCCATACTAGGTGCTTCCCAAAACTGTTATACCTAGATTGCCTAGAACTCCATCTAAAGCCTCGCCTAAGGAATAGAGGCCCACGACTTTCTACTCTTACTACAAGTCTTCACTTCCTGGAGGCAGCTATAACTTGTAGTAAAGATTTGGACACCCCTTGACTATGATTTCGAGGCTACAGACCTCACAAATAATAAGGCCTGTGAAAAACTAGCACAATGCTACTATGTGGTGTGAGTAAACATGAGCCCGATAGAGAAACTTAACACAAGAATTTGAAATGGGCAATGGATGTAGAATTTCAATACTTGAACTATGTTTTTCTCTAATTGTGAGCCCAATGGGGATATTTTTTGTGTTTTTCCCCCAAAAAAAAAATTTTGTGAAAAATCGGTAGATTGCTACTATATGGTGTGTGAGTAAATATTGAGTGTATGCCGTGAGTTTTGTGCGCAAGAATGCAAGAACAAATTGAAACTTAACACAGAAGAATTTTAATGAGCAATAGTGGCAGAATGTGAATACTTGAACTCCATTCCTCTATGGTTGTCAACCCAATATAGATATTTCTCTGTGCTTGCTAATACAAAATTTTGATAAATTATATTAAAATAATTAACAACAGTAGAGAAGGGGACCCCAGTGGCCACGTGCTTAAAAACTAAGAAATTTGTTTCAGCAGTCAAAAAAGAGTTGGCCAAGTTGTAGCCAAGAATGGCATAGTTGCAACCTTAATGAAAAATGCCACCTTTGCTAGGAGACTCCTAAGATTGTCCCTACCAAGTGCTTCGTACAGCTGTTATACCCGGATTTCCTAGAACGCCCCTTAGAGCCTTGCCCCAAGAAGGGTGGCTCACGGTCCGCTCCTCTTTCCGCAAGTCTTCATTCCCTGGAAGTAGCTATAGTTTCTAGTCAAGACTTGGACACCCCTTGACTATGATTCCGAGGCAATAGACCTCACAAATACTAAGGCTTGTGAAAAACTGGCACACTTCTACTATGTGGTGTGAGTAAAAGTGAGCCCGATGGAGAAACATAACACAAAAGAATTTGAAATGGGCAATAGATGTAAAATTTCAATACTTGAACTTTACTCCTCTCTGATTCTGAGCCCAATAGGGATATTCTTTATGTTTTTCCCTCAAACTCCTTGATTTTTGCTTTAGAAAAACAAAATTGTGAAAAATCGGTAGATTACTACTTGTGGTGTGTGAGTAAATATTGAATATGTGTCGTGAGTTCTATGTGCAAGAATGTAAGAATAAATAGAAACTTATCACAAAGAAATTGTAAATAGGTGATGAACACACTTTTTATACAATAGTTATTCCTCATACTTAGTCTTTTAAACCTCTTTTGGGCTGAATTGCATAGACTTAGACCTCATTTCATGACTTAGGATCCATTTATGCTTAATTGCAATTTCCAGCAATACTGGGCATTATATGCTGTCTCTGTGTTTCAGGCATATCTTGAGTTCTGGATGTCCAAAAATTCCGAGTCATACCTTGTTGGAAAGCTGAGAGAATTGTCTACAACTTTCTTTCAGGGCTCCAAAGCTAATTCGGACGTTCAGAAGGTCATATGCAGCCTGGAAGCCAGAGAAGACATGCTGTCGCAGGATCCTGACCTACATGCAGTATTTGGGTCATAACTTGAGTTGTAGATGTCATATTGACCTGAAACTGGTACCATTGGAAAGCTAACAGACAGAGCTTCAATTGATATGAAGACCGGTTCACCATATTTTATGTGGAAGATGGTCTTATTTGCTGTGCAAGTTAGCTGACGGTTCCAGACACCTTCTGCCACTTAAATGGGCCTAACTTCCTCATGACAAGTCCAAATGGGCCCAAACCAAAGCCCAATTGAAGCTAAGGCCCATGGGAACAAGTGTGCCCTAAGGGCAATTTAGGTGTGCATGTAAAATTGGAGGTCTATATCAGAAGAAGGAGGCAGCCGAAATTCAGAATCACCTCATTAGATATTTTAGACAGATTTTTGAGCTTTCCTTAGTTCTTAAGTTTTCTTTTAGATATTTTGTAAGAACTTCAGCTCCTCTTGTTCATGGAGGGCTAATCCAACATATCAATCCAGGTTTTGCTATTCTGATTATTGGTTTTGAGATTATGAGTTGTTGTTCTTCATTTTAGTTGTTAATCAAAGTTCTTTCAATCCTTTGAAATATTCTGTTTGAATTGCTTAATTCGAATTTGGATCTTCATGTGTGATTGCTTAATTGCATGTGATAAAAGAGGATTGTATGGTTGATTAATGTTTCTGAGCTTTTGGATGGATTAATCACCTTGGCTGGATCATGGACTTAGGTAAAACTAGACTTGAATGTTTGCTTAATTCATTTAGTCTTAGTTGAATCCGAATTCTGGTTGCTTAACCAGTGGACATCCATAGAACATTGAGAGGCGTCTTGATATGTTTTAAAGGCCAAGAACATGATTAATAATTGAATGGATCATTAGAAATCAAGGATGAATCAAAATCAGAATCAGTTAAGGCTTGGATTGGTTGTTTTCCTTTAGGTTACCACTTTCAATTAATTTCTGTCAAGCACTTAAAACAAACACAACCCCCCTGTTTACATGCTTCTCTATATGATTCACTAAATAGAACAATCCTTAGGTTCGACTTAGGGCTGTCCTATGCTGCAAATAGCTAGGTAACCGACCTAAAACTTTAAGTAATTTGAGGAGCCTCGGCAGCTCATCAATAGGCAATAGAGGCAAAAGGTGAATACTTGAACTCTGCTCCTCTCTGATTGTGAACCCAAGAGACATTTTTTTTTTTCGCTTGCTAATATGGATTATTAACAAAGTATATTAAAATAATTAACCACAATAAAGAAGGGCCCCCCAATGTCTATATGCCTAGAACTAAGAAAATTGCTTTAGCAGTCAAAAGAGAGTTAGTCCAGTTGTAGCCAAGAATTGCATAGTTGTAGCCCTAATTAAAGAAGCCATCTCTACTAGGAGAATGCTAAGGTTGTCCCTACCAGGTGCTTCCAACAACTATTATACCCAGGTTGCTTACAACACCCCTTAAAGCGTCCCCCAAGGAAAGAAGGACCACGGCTCACTCTTCTTGCTACAAATCTTCACTCTCTAGAGGCAATTATAGCTTATAGTCAAGACTTAGACACCCCTTGACTATAATTCTGATGCTACAGACCTCATAAGTGCTAATACTTGTGAAAAACTAGCACATTGCTATTATGTTGTATGAGTAAACATGAGCCAATTGATGAACTTAACACAAAAGAATTTGAAATGGGCAATAGATGTTGATTGTCAATACTTCAAATTTGCTCCTCTCTAACTGGGAGCTCAATTGAGATGTTCTTTGTGCTTTTCCCTCAAACTCTCAAATTTCAAGAAAAAAAAAAGTGAAAAATCTGTAGATTTCTAGTATGTGGTGTGTGAGTAAATATTGAATGTGTGCCGTGAGTTCAGTGCGCAAGAATGCAAGAACAAATGGAAACTTAATATAGAGGAATTTGAAATGGGCAATAAAGGTAGAATGTGAATACCTGACCTATGCTCCTCTTTGATTGTGAACCCAATAGAGATTTTTTTTTTTTTTTTTGCTTGATAATACAGATTCTTGACAATGTATATTAATATAATTAACCACAATAAAGAAGAGGACCACAGTGCCCACGTGCCTAAGACCTAAAAAAATTACTTTAGCAGTCAAAAGAAAGTTGGCCCAGATGTAGCCAAGAATGACACAATTACAGCCCTAATGAAAAAGCGACCTCTGCTATGAGACTCCTAAGGTTGTTCCTACCAGATGCTTCTCACAGCTGTTATACCTAGATTGCCTAGAACACCCCATAGAACCTCGCCTTAGGTATGGAGGCCTATGGCCCACTACTCTTGATGAAGTCTTCACTCCCTAGAGGCAGCTATAGCTTGTAGTTAAGACTTGAACACTTATTGACTATGATTCTGAGGCTACAGACCTCACAAGTACTAGGGCTTGTGAAAAACTGGCACAATTCTACTATGTGGTATGAGTAAACGTGAGTCTGATGAAGAAACTTAATAAAAAAGAATCTGAAATAGGCAATGGATGTAGAATGTCAATACTTGAACTTTGCTCCTCTCTGATTGTAAGCCCAATGAAGATATCTTTTATGTTTTTCCCTCAAACTCTTTGGTTTTTGGTTCAGAAAAAAAAAAATTGTGAAAAACTGGTAGATTGCTACTATGTGGTGTGTGAGTAAAAATTGAGTGTATGCCTTGAGTTCTATACACAAGATTGCAAGAACAAATATAAACTTAACACAAGAAGTTAAAATGGGGAAAAGAGGCAGAATGTGAATACCTAAACTCTGCTTCTCTCAGGTTATGAACCCAATAGAGTTTTTTTTTTTTTTGTGCTTGCCAATACGGATTTTTGATAAAATATATTAAAATAATTATCCACAATAGAGAAGGGGCCCCTAGCGCCAACATGCCTAAGAACTAAGAAATTTGCTTTGGCAATCAAAAGATAGTTGGCCCAATTGTAGCCAAGAATGACACTATTGCAGCCCAAATGAAAAAGCCACCTCTACTAGGAAACTCCTAAGGTTATCCTTACTAGGTGCTTCCCACAATTGTTATACCCGGGTTGCTTAGAACGCCCCCTAGAGCGTCCCCCCAGGAATGGAGGCCCATGGCCTACTCCTCTTGCTACAAGTCTTCACTCCTTAGAGGCAACTATAGCTTGTAGTCAAGACATGGACACCCATTGACTATGATTCTGAGGCTTACAGACCTCACAAGTACTACGACTTATGGAAAATTGACACATTGCTACTATGTGGTGTGAGTAAACTTAAGCTCGATTGAGAAACTTAATACAAAAGAATTTGAAATGGGCAATGGATGTAGAATATTAATACTTGAACTTTGCTCCTCTCTAATTGTGATCCTAATAGCCACCTCTGCTAGGAGACTCCTAAGATTGTCCCTACCAAGTGCTTCCCACAGCTTTTATACTTGGGTTGCCCAGAAAGCCCTCTAGAGTGTCCCCCCAGGAAAGGAGGCTCACAGCCCACTCTTCTTGCTATAAGTCTTCACTCCCTGGAGGCAATTTTAGCATTTAGTCAAGACGTAGACACCCTTTAATTATGATTATGAGGCAACAGACCTCACAAGTACTACGACTAGTGAAAAACTAGCACATTGCTACTATGTGGTGTGAGTAAACATGAGCCCAATGGAGAAACTTAATACCAAAAAAAAAAAAAAAATTGAATTGGGCAATGGATGTAGAATGTCAATACTTGAACTTTGATCGTCTTTGATTATGAGTCCAATGGAGATATTCTTTCTGTTTTTCCCTCAAACTCTCTAGTTTTTGCTTCAAAAAAAATTGTGAAAAATCAGTAGATTGCTACTATGTGGTCTATGAGTTAATATTGAGTGTGTGCCGTGAGTTCTGTGTGCAAGAATGCAAGAACAAATAAAAACTTAACACAGAGGAATTTGAAATGGGCAATAGAGGTAGAATGTGAATAACTGAACTCTGCTCATCTCTGATTGTGAACCCAATAAAGATATTTTTTTTTACATGCTAAAAAGGACTTTGGTTAAAGTATATTGAAGTAATTAAGCACAATAGAGAAGGGGACCCAGTGCCCACATGCTTGAGAACCAAGAAATTTTCTTTAGCAGTCAAAAGAGAGTTGGCCCAGCTGTAGCCAAGAATGGCACAGTTGCAGCCCTAATGAAAGAAGTCACCTTTACTAGGAGACTCCTAAAGTTGTCCATACCAAGTGCATCCCACAACTGTTATACCCGGGTTGCCTAGAATGCCCCCTAGTGTGTCCCCCTAGGAAGGGAAGCCCTCAGCCCGCTACTTTGGCTAAAATTTTTGACTCCCTGGAGGTATCTATAGCTTGTAGTCAAGACTTAGACACCCCTTGACAATGATTTTAAGACTACATACCTTACAAATACTAACGCTTGTGAAAAATTGGTACATTGCTACTCTGTGATGTGAGTAAACTTATGCCTAATAGAGAAACTTAACACAAAAAAATTTGAAATGGGCTATGGATGTAGAATGTCAATACTTGAACTTTGCTCCTTTCTAATTGTAAGCCCAGTGGGGATATTCTTTGTGCTTTTCCCTCAAACTCATTGATTTTTGCTTCAAAAAAAAAAATTGTGAAAAATCGGTAGATTGCTACTATATGGTGTGTGAGTAAATATTGTTTGTGTGTCATAAGTTTTGTGCGCAAGAATGCAAGAACAAATGTAAACTTAACACAGAGGAATTTAAAATGAGCAATAGAGGCAGAATGTGAATGCCTAAACTCTATTTCTCTCTGATTGTGAACCCAATAAAGATATTTTTTGTGCTTACTAATACAGATTTTTTATAAAGTATATTAAAATCATTAACCACAATAGAGAGGGGGGCCTAGTGCCCTCGTGCCTAAGAACTAAGAAATTTGCTTTAGTTGTCAAAAGAGAATTTGCCCAGCTATAGCCAAGAATGACATAGTTACAACCTGAATGAAAGAAGCCACATCTGCTAAGAGACTCCTAAGGTTGTCCCTACCAAGTGCTTCCTACAACTATTATACTTGGGTTGCCTTGAACGCCCCCTAGAGCGTCCCCCAGGAAGGGAGGCTTATAGCCCGCTCCTCTTATTGCAAGTCTTCACTCCCTAGAGGCAGCTATAATTTGTAGTCAAGACTTAAACATCACTTGACTATGATTCTGAGGCTACAGATCTCACAAGTACTAAGTCTCCTAAAGAAGCCATAGCTCCTAAAGCAGGAAATAGCTCTGGTATAACGGCTTGGTTAGATTTGGGCTAAGGAAAGTCCAATAAGAAAAGGTTTTAAAATAGAGTTTGTCTAGCTGTAGCCAAGAATGGCATAGTTGCAGCTCTACTGAGAAAAGCTACCTCTGCTGGTAGACTCCTAAGGTTGTCCTTACCAGGTGCTTCTTGCAGTTGTTATACCTGGGTAGCCTAGAATGCCCCTTAGAGCGTCCCCTTAGGTAGGGAGGCCTACGGTTCGCTCCTACAACTACAAGTCTTCACTCCCTAGAGGCAGCGATAGCTTGTAGTCAAGACTTTTATACCCATTGACTATGATTCGGAGGCTACAGACCTCACAAGTTCTAAGGCAGCTAAAAAATCCACAGCTCCTACAGTAGGAACTAACTCTAGTATAGCTGCTTGGTTGGATTTGGGCTAAGGGAAAGACAATAATAAAAAAATTTAAAAGGGAGTTGGCCCAGTTATAGCCAAGAATAGCATAGCTTCAACTCTAATAAGAGAAGCCACATCTGCTAAAAGACTTCTAAGGTTGTCCCTACCTGGTGCTTCCCATAGCTGTTATACCCAGGTTGCCTAGAGCGTCCCCCCAAGTAGGGAGACCCACGGCCCACTCCTGTAGCTGCAAGTCTTCACTCCCTAGAGTTAGCTATAACTTGTAGTCAAGATTTGAAAACCCCTCGACTATGATTCGGAGGCTACAAACCTTACAAGTACTAAGGCTCCTAAAAAAGCCACAGCTCCTACAATGGGAACTAGCTCTGGTATAATGGCTTGGTTGGATTTAGGCAGAGGGAAAGCCTAATAAGAAGAGATTTTAAGAACCTCTCAAAGGCCTCTTTAAAGAAAGCCTAGTAAGAGGGAACGGGATCCACGTGAAAGAGAGTCTAAAATCTCTCTCAATTGATATGACAAGACACTCTTTGACTTTTATCTTTATGCCTTTTTGCCTTTTTGTCTATTCTAACCATTTAAACCTTGAACCACTTTATCCCAAAAGGTGCCACCGAGGGTGCTGAACCTTGTACCCTTCCACAAAATTTTAGGAAAATAGCTGCCAGCTGGAAAGAGCTACCTACGCCACCCTCAAGCTCTCATAAAACTTTCAACATTACATTAAATGCCTAGATTAAAGCACCATGAGACTTAAGAAGAAACCAAAAACCTGAAACCTCTACTTTAGCTCCCTTATTTAGCATTAAATGATCCTAAAGCAGAAACATGAAACATTTGTTGTGGTTCCCATGTTTAGCATTTACTGATCAAACCTACCACTTTGACCCTATGCATCTCCAACGTTTATCTCCTTCAAACCTCACCTCTCTGCATTATAAATGCCCCCTTTTAAACACAAAGAACTAAAATGAAAGAGAACGAGAAGAACAACACACCCAACACCTAGAATTTCCACAAAATCACCATCACTCAAACACCAAGAAGCCAGAATGACATTCTCATTGAATGTTCTTCCAAGTTTCAACTCTTAGAACACCCACCAACTTTAAACCCAACACTCCTCACCTATTAAAAACACTTCACTTGATCTGATACTCTCCTTAAATATTATCATCATGTCCACCATTAATACTCTATAGGGTCAGACCTAGCCATGGTTAAAGACTATTGGGCCTCAAACCCAACTCCCTTGGCTTCAAGCTCAAACCCTCTTACTGTCCTACTAGGCTTCTAAAGGTGCCTCGGTTGTTCATCCACCAAGCCTACCAGAGTTAGTCCCATCATAAGATTGTATTGCATGTCCTTTGTGATTAACAAACCAAAATCTGACAAAAAAATGCTTTTCTCTCAAACTTTGGTTTTTGCTTTAGAATTTTCCTCTGATTTCTCTTAGAATTTTGTGTCACCTCTCATTATGCTTGCGGAATTTTATAGTTTAAGCATATGGCAAATTTTGTATAGCTTATGCGCCTTTCTTCCCCCTTTGTAAGTTGTGTAGCCAATTTTGGTCGTGGTTTTGGGTCAGCAAGGTAGTGGTGCCACCCAAGGAGCACTAGCGCATAAGCTCGTTTGCCATCAGAAAATGACAAAAGAGAAATACCACCTGCTGGTAAGAGTAGTGGAATCGAGGGAGCACTCTAAGTCCTTTATTTGCAGTATACTATTTTATTTCTAAATTGTTCTTTTTCCTCACATACTTCATACAGACTAGGTATGTCATACATGTAGGTTGATTGCGAGCCAATGGAGAACACGTCCTTGTCTATAATTTCTAGTGCTTATTAGATAAAAGAAGAAACTCAATTTTTTACCCGATTAAAATCTAAAATTACAAATGCCAACAATAATAAATGAGGTATAACTGTATTTTTTGCAAAAGTCAAAAGTTAAAACTGATCAAGGGAGGGAAATTTTGCAAAGGCAATGGGGAAAAGAAAAGCGACCATTAGTTAATCTTAGAATAGTTAGAAGTGTGGACATGGAAATGCAACGATTGGGAATTTATAATCAAATATTTGTAGGAGTTTTGTTAGGATAAATTGTTATTACATACTAATGTGTAGCAGCAAATAATGTTGATAAATAGAGAGAAATTTTTTTGAAAGACAAGGGTATTAAGAGAAACCAATTTATGATCTAAAAGTGTAGTGAAGAAGTTTGTAATAAGAGAAAGAAAATATAAGTATAGAAGCTTTTTAAGATTTTAAAGGCATTGCCTATAGCACCCTCGCATCATTAGTACAGGAGGGCCTTGAAGAGCTTCAATTGAGTATGAACACTAAGAGAAATTCTACAGTATATATTTTAAAATAATTCATTCATTGAAGTATGCATTATTTTTTAATTAATTTATTTAATTATAAAATGTACTTTTGAAATCATAAAAAAGGTATTAAATGAATAGATGGCATAAAAAAAAATTGAGGAATTATCAAAAAGAAAAATCAATGTATTTTAGTCATTATCTTCTTATATGTTTTCGATGGATCTTAAGGAGTTTCTAATGCATACATAGACAAATCAAAATTTTCATTTTAGGGTGCAATATAGCTAAATTCAATCAATATTTAGAACCTATGTTTTTTATTTTATTTGGAGTTTATGTACCTAGTTAATTATATTGATTAGTACATGACATGAAATTTGTCCTTGTAAGTATAATATGGAGGAAGAATATTATATAATGTAAAAAAAAGTCAAGTATTTTTCCAAAAGATAATTTTACAATGGTGTACCTAATTAGTGTCAGCTTTAATCAAACTCATCAATACAGTACAAAAAATTTAAATGATAAATAAGTAAAGAAAATAATTGTCAAAGGACAATATCATATTTTTATTTATCATTATTTATTTTGGTAACAAGAACAAGATAGGAATTAGCATAATGAATTTTTAAAATGGAAAGATTAAAAATTAATATTATCAAATAGATATATATGTACAAGAATTAAAAAAAAATGATAATATGTTGGTATAGTTATTTATTTTTATTAGATATATTTGAATATTTAAATTATTTTTCTTTACTCATAAAAAAACAGCAAATAAATATAAATTAAATGAGAATTTAAAAAAATAGAATGGAAATATTAAGTGCGCACCAAGAAAGCCTCAATCTGATAGATTACTTGGCCATCACATGCTGCTTACATTAATGGGGCACTTCATTCATTTCCATCAACAAATAGGGAAGCAATTTTAAATTTGACTTGACCTGCCTTTCCCATTACCAACCGTATGTCTCCAATAATTCATTAAATTTTGTGTAAATCATGTAAATCTTTGAGAGTTGCAGAGTATATTCCTAGAGGGAGGTGAATAGGAATTATTAAAAAATTACTCGTAAAACAAATTCAAATAGCAAATTTGTTTAAGAACTAGTTCTTACAAACTAGTTTTTTGACAAATACCAAATTTGAATAAAACAAAATAACTTAATAAATCATTTAGAATAAAACAGAAGTTAATCCAGAGGATCAAAGATGGAGAAAAAGAAAATCTGCAAGAGTCTTTATAGTGGTTCAGCTTAACATGCCTACATCTACTTCTCTCATATCATGGGGTTCCACTATTCTTCAAGTTTATTTTTCCAAGTCTTTTCAAGCTTCACAACCATGATTTTTGTTTTTCAAGCTAACCATAAACTCTCTCTCTCTCTCTAACTCACTAGAGATCACTCTCATGGATTTCTCCCATAGAAATCCAGATACAAAACCTAAGTGTTTTGGTTCAGCCCCAAAGAAGAAACTCTCTTACAGAGTAGATATGATACAATGAAGTTCTTGAAGCATGGAAAGATAACTAAGAGGAAGAAGAGTAAAACCTCTTAACAATGGCTTCCTTCTCTCTCTAAAATATTTTCTTCTCACTTCTCTTCATGCATTTTTGAAGCCTTGGGAGTTCCCCTTGTTTTATTCCCTTTCTTGTGCACATGAAGGACAAAAAGGGAGGCAAAGAAGGAGCCACCAACTAGCTGACACAATGTCAATCAATCAAAAAACTTTTTTCCTTTTGTTCCAAAAAGTCTTACTTTGTGTAAGAAAAGTAGATAAACTTTTCCTTAAAACAAGGACCTTACATAAGTCACTTCAATAAAGAACTTTCCAGTCTCAACTAAGATAACTCTTAGTTAGATTGTAAAAGGCTTAATTTGGTTAGAGTCTTTGACAAGCTTGTCCACATCAGCAATATTTGAAACTCTCATTATCAAGTGGAGCTTGACCACAGAGGTAAGAATTAGTTCTTCAAGGCTTCTTTTCAAATCTGTTCTAAATAAAAACTTAGAGAAAAATAACACAGATTAGAAACAACAAGACAAACAACACATATTAGAAATAACAAGACATTTTGTTATCATCAAAACAGGACTAGAGACTTGTGGGGCTAACAATCTTAAAATTGATCCTTCAACTTAGTCCCTTACCAAACGAATTCCATATATTATCAGTGAAATTTTGTAACAATTTTAAATTCTAGATATACTAAAAAGAACCTTTCTCACATACTAAGGAGGTATGTGATATCTCCTTGACATAACAATATGAGAACTGTTGATGTTAAAAGCAATTAATCTTGACTGTTAAAAATAAATGGTCAAAATTAAATACTTCTATTTCAACAATTATCATGTTACTACGTTAAACAGCTATATTTCCTTGGTATGATAGAATCCCCGTACTAAAAATCTCATAAAATGTGTGAATGCAAGTATCTATGCAGATTGGATTAAAATAAATATATCTTTATACACCATCTTTAATCTATTTCTTTTGGGAAAGTCGGAATAACTTATTGCAGTAAGGGAAGCATTGAGCAGCATAATAAATATACCAATTTCAATATATAGTAAAGGCGTTGAGAAGTATATGAAAATTAGTAAATTGTCCTTGTTGTGCTAAAGTTGCAACACAGCTAAACACCAATCCAACCCCAAATACAGATAAATAAACATAATTTTGCAGTAGACATATCATAATTGGATAAAGAGAAAAATAAAATAAAATATACTAGTACTTAGTTAGAAGGAAACAATAGGCTCGTTTATGATTATTCAGTGCATGAGAAAAATTTAGGTGGGTTAATTAGTCACAGACATGCACCAGAATATGTAAACCAAAAGCATATCAACACAATAATAAACTACATAATGAAACACCAAAAAACATTAATGATGCTAAACCATCTATAAGCCATTATTCATTTAATACATTAGCACTTCAGGTAATGGTGTGTTAAGGACACCGCACCATAAAAAGATTACAGGCCGAGAAAAGACACTATTCAGGGTGAAATTAATAGAGCCTCTCAAGAGGCTCGGTTCATATAAGAGTTAAATATATTTTTTGTCCTTGAATTATTTCTTAAATGTTAGTTAGTCATTAATTTATTTTTTGTGTCTTTTTACTTCTCGAATAATCATTTTGCATGTCAAATTAATCTTTTAATGTCACTTTTGGTGCTTACAAATGACTAATTTGATAGGCAAAGTGATTATTCAAGAATTAAAGTAACATTTGAAAAATAATTTAAGAATGAAAAATGTATTTTACTCTTCGTATAGTAAACAATCTGAGCTTAAGCATATAAAAAAGTTGTTCAACTAAACGAGTCAAGCCTAAAAATTTTAATACTCAACTAAGCTTGGCTTTTTTTGTTCATTAAGAATAAAGTTATATTAAAATTAAAATATATAATAAAACATTTTTATAGCATATTTATATATGATTTACACATATTTTTATATATTTTATTAATATGAACTCGATAAGTTCGTTCTAGCTTGATCACTGGTTTTAACTCTAATGTAAGCCAAGCTCAAGCAACTGTCGACTATAGTTCTAATCCATTAAATCACATCCAATAACTCAACCATGCATGATGCATTCTGTGTTTGGTAAGTAAACCTCAACTCCAAAAGCTATGGAGGATGAAAACGTACCCATATATTTTTATTGTATACACAACCCATTGGGGGAAAAAAATCAAAACTTTTTTCAGAAAAAATAACTAAACCAAATGTTCTTCACTTATTATTACGTTGAAAATATGATTTTAGTACCACCTAGCCACATGTTGTTGTTTTTTTTACTTATTATTATGTTGAATCTGATTAAGATGTCTTGGTCTTACTGCAACCTGAAGACATTT
Source organism: Cercis canadensis (assembly GCA_003255065.1). Taxonomy (NCBI): domain Eukaryota; kingdom Viridiplantae; phylum Streptophyta; class Magnoliopsida; order Fabales; family Fabaceae; genus Cercis; species Cercis canadensis. The sequence continues at coordinate 518,520 of QAOA01008053.1, read as the reverse complement.
GAGTTTGTGAAGCTTCCGGAGGCGATGATTCAGCCAGTTAATGGTGCTAAATATTAATATCTCACCTTTGAAGTTGCTTCCCCAAACCTCTTTACTCGTACCTTTGAGACCCAAGTGTGGAGGCATAGGAAAAGAGAATCAGAACACCCTGTTTTCGAAGCCCTTCATGTAGTGATACGCGAAAATTTGACTGCTTAGTAAAGGCAATATGGGGATAGAACTTTCCTTTAATTTTTCTTTACAACCTGCTCTAAAGCTTTGTCTTTCTAGGGATTTATGTTTATTCCTTCTTTTAATATCTATATATATATATATATCTTTGAGATGGTAAAAGGTCTTCATGTTTTCCATTCTTTTCTGAATAAATTGATGATGTGAGGAATTGAATACTACAAATACCTCTTGGATTGGATCTAGTTGAAAACCCTCCAAATGGGACCCTCTTCTAAAACAAATCGCTATTTGTATAGAATGAATTGTCATTTATTTGGCTTCTCTATCTAATGTTACCACCCTAGTTTATTTTACCAATAAGTCAATTGCATCATTGGTTTCTCTATGTTGCTGCAATTCTATACTACAACACAATTGCAAGGGCCATCACCACAAATGTACGTGCATGGTTCATTGTCAGCACCACATATGCTGTTTCTTATCCTATGTTTTTTGGTATTTTGGATTCGAACATTGAACCAAGAGAAAAGTAAGAGAAATAATAAAAAAAAANAAAAAAAAAAAAAAAAAAAAAAAAAAAAAAAAAAAAAAAAAACGAGAGAAGAAATAGGCCATACTCATTGAATTCAAAGTTTATGGTATTTTGCTTGGAAGCCCAGCTGATGTCTCACAAGTGGTTTCCTTCCTTCTTTCTTCGCCGTTTGATCTTCTCTCTTCATTATATGTCATAGTTGTCTTCCATCATTCATGAAAATTTATAAACAGGTGACAGGTAGTTTTTCATGATTGAATTATAACCAAAAAAAAATGGTAAAAAGGTAATTGGAGTAAAGTTATTATAAGTCATGACCCTTCATTTCTGTTTCTGATTTTCTTTGGCCTTGAAGATGATTTTTTTTTGGGACTTCATTTTATTTTATGATGGTTTTATATGAAAAGTATATTTTGAAGTATAATTTAATATCTACGGGTGATCAATTCCTAATAATCAATTATAGACATATTCCTTAGAATGTACTTTTTCTCCAGATGAAATAATTCATTTTATTAAGGGAAAAAGATCCCTTATATCTTTGCAGAATTTTTTATAGATCATGTTTATGATTTTGATCTTTTTTAGTAATATCTGTTATAAATTATTAGTGTAATCTTTGTAATATATGTAGAAATTAGATGACCACAATATTGTTTTTGAAAATGGTAAGAAATAATTCAATATATTCATGTCATTAGTACTGAAGAATTATGTGTTGGAATTTTCAAGCTTTTCTGTATCATTATACTATAAGAAACATACTATAAGAAAGCTAGTCTTAGTCTTGGTGTACAAAAGCTAACCCGAAAATACCCTTGTCGTTGAAACCAAAAAATACTATAAGAAAAATAAATTTCATCTACTTTCTTCATTCAAATCTTTGTTAAAATAGAATTTTCTTATTGTTGTTAACAAATTATGTCCAAAGAAATAGATAAATTTTTACTTCTAAGTATACGGTTGAGTGGTATTAAAGTCATACTCAGGGTTTGTAGATTCCATTTTTAACTTGGAGCTGCAACCAAAATACCAAAAAAAAAAAAAAAGGTAAGGTATCTATGCCACTATAGCACCTAAAAAAAATGTAATTGCACCTCCAAGTAATTTTCACTACCTTTCTAAACTTGGGAATATTTATTTTATTTTTCCTTTGTTTATAAGTCTTAGGAATTTTTTTAGTGCCTTCTTTGTATATATAATACATGAGTCAACTATCTAATTTTTGTGTCTCACATAGATATAGTCAAAGTTAATTATATAGACAAAGTAATTCTATAGTTAAAGATATATATTCTCTTGTTTCTATAGAAGTTTAGTATGAATATTGTCTTAAATATTAATTAATAATATATAATCAGATATACCTTTTTAAGTAATTTTGATCAAAGTTTAATAATAATTATTAAATATCACATCAAAAAAATTATTAGTATTAGATAAAAAGTAATAGAAATCACTTATCTATTTAAAATTACTTATAATTTCACCTTATTGTAACAAACAAAGTTGAGAGAATTATTATAAAAGAACTCAAATTAAAAAAATTTAAAATTATTATTTAAAATTAGTCATGCGAATAAAAAAAAAAAAAGTGGATAAAAAAAAGAAGAAAATAAGTGTCCACTTGATTAATTTTAAAGGGCAACAAGTAGGAAGCATCAAAGTCAATATATAAATACAATAGAGAAGAAACCGACTGACCATGTGGTCTTTGTCCAAAATCAACTAGGGTGGTAACAAATCATTCTATACAATTAGCAAATTGTTTTAGAAGAGGGTCCCATTTGGATGGTTTTCAACTAGACCCAATCCAAGAGGTTTTTGTAGTAATTAAATTTCTCACATCATCAATTTATTCAGAAAAGAATGAAAAACATGATGAAGCCCTTTTATCATCTCAAATATATTTTGAAAGAAAACCAAGAACAAACACGAATCGCTAGAATTGAAGCCAAAGATCATACTCAAAAGATAAAGGCGACAGTAAATTATACCACCAAAAAGAAAGACATAGCACCAAGGTATCAAGAATGTAATTAAGATGCACCAAATGCACTAAAATGAAGAAAAAGATTGCTGAGATGCCAAGTTTGGTGTTTTTTTTTTTTGGTTAATACCACAAGTACCCTTATTTTACTAAATTGAGCGTGAGACTAATCTCATTCGAGGGTTAAAGCAATTACGGTTTCCCCTCTTCCAATAATGCTCTCACTGGACCTTGAACCCTTGACCACAACCAAGGACGTGTTGATTGGTGGTAACTAATGAGGTGCAAAGTCACAAATAATCCAATCAGACTTGGCTTCTCTCTAAAAGCATAGCCATAGGTTCTTCAAGACCATCAAAACCTTTCTTGATGTTGAAATGATAGAGATTTTGTGACCTTTATGAGCTAAGTTTTGCAAGCTCAAAGTAAGAGATTATGAGTTCTGTGTTTGAATCCAAAATCATATCTAAAAGTATAAAAAATAAAAAAAAAAAAAAAAAAAAAGAGTAAGAGATTATGTAACCAAATGCTAACCATCCGAACACAGCTATGTGAAGCTTCCTTGGTTGTGTTGTAGGAAATACTCCTAGAGAGAGAGGGGGGGTGAATAGGAGTTGTTAAAAATTACTCATACAAAATGAATTCAAATCACAAATTTGTTTAAAAACTAGTTCTACGCCAGATACCAAATTTGAATAGAGCAGAATAACTTAGTACATCATAAAGAACAATAACAGAAAATTATCTAGAGAAATCATAGATGAAGACAGAGAAAATTCACAAGTGTAAATAGCTCAAAATTAAATAGATGAAGGGAAAGAGAATATGCACAAGTCTTTATAGTGGTTCAGCTTAAAAAGCCTACATCCACTTCTCCCACAAATGGGGTTCCACTATTCTTTCAAGTTTATTTGTCCAAGCTTCTCCAAGTTTTACAAGTTTATTTTTCCAAGCTTAACAACAAGTTTATTTTTCTAAGCTTCTCCAAGCTTAACCATGGTTTTTGTTTCTCAAGCTCACCATGAACTCTCTCTCTCTAACTCTAGAGATCACTCTTATGGATTTCTCCCATAGAAATCCAAGTTACAAAACCCAAGTGTTTTGGTTTAGCCCCAAAGAAGAATTCTCTCAAAGAGTAGATGTATTACAATGAAGATATTGATACATGAAGAAGTACTCAAGAGTAGGAAGAAGAAGATGCACAACTCAGCTTTTAACAATGGCTTCCTTCTCTCTCTAAAATGTATTTCTTTTCTACTTTCTTCATGACTAAATCAAAGCCTTGAAGTCTTCTTGCTTTATTGGTTTTCTTGTGCACGTGAAGAGCCAAATGGTGAGGAAAAAGAGGAGTCACCAACCGGCTAACTCCTTGTCAATTAGTCACAAGCCTTTTTGTCCACAAAAGTCTCTACTTGTGTAAGAGAGTAGATGAACCTTCTTGAAACTTGAGCTTCTCCAAGAGTGCACTTACAAAGAAACTTTCTATTCTCTAAGAGTACAACTCTTAGTTAGATATGAAAAAGGAAAACTTTGGCCAGGAGCCTATGTGAGACTTTGTCCACGTCAGCAGTCTCATAGGTTCAACTCATAAGCAAGAACTGGTTTTGAAGAACAAATTCTTCAAGTCTTCACTTGAAGATTGTGCTAGATAACAACTTAAACAACATAGCAACAATTAATAGCAACAAGACAAACAACACATACAAGAAATAACAAGGCACAAGACATTATTGTTATCATCAAAACATGATTAGAGACTTGTGGGGCTAACAGGTTGCTCTTCCCAGGTGGTTACTGTGTCCAAGCTTTTTTTGGTAATATTACTGTGTCCAAACTAAAAATGCTGCTGATTTTATTTGCATTTAACATTAGGCTTTGAAACTTCACACATAGCTGGCCCACCCAAATCAATCATTGTAGGAAGATGGAAGTATGCAATTAACTTTAGTCATCTAAGCAGACAGCCAAGCTACTGGTCATCATTGCAATCTAAGAGATATTAAGATTTATAGTGAAATTTAGGAAAAGTTGTTGCCAAATGAAGAGTTCAGTAAGAATATATACAGTTTTCCAAATTTTACATCCAAATATATATAAAGAGGGGATATATTTGTAATTTTAAGTATATAAATAAAAAACAATGTATTTTTTTTCATCCGCCATATGCAAGCTGCATTATAACTGCAGCCAAATCTAACATGGGTATTGGTACAAGTTTCGTACTCGATATGATACAAAACACAGGAACGGCAATTTTCCAAAAAAATAAGGTACGGGTACGCTACCTCATATGTGTGTGTGTGTATATATATATAACAGAAAGAGGAGTTCATTTTTCAAGAGGAGTTGAAGCCATATAATTACCTCAAAGGTAATTGAAAAAATTAGCTTCAACTAGCAAATCATGTCATATTCCTTCAATTCACTAGAGAAGAGAATAAGTATGAAACAAGGTCAAAATGAGCATTTTAGCCATTCAAAATGTACCAATTTTTTTTTTAAGAAAAAGAAGTTGAGATAAGTTTCCTCTTTCGGTATGAGTTTCAAGTTTCTGTTATGTCTCAGAAACGGGTACAGCACCGATTTTGAAATACTCGTGCAACATAGATTTGTGTACATGTAAGTATAAACTTTTTCAATATCTACAAATTTAACTAAATCCATCTAAATTGTTTTATACAATTTAGAATTTTTACATGTCTTACACTAGTGCTTAAATATCACTTTTCTTTGTTGAAAAAATAATACACCAAAATTTCAAGACAAATACCTTATTTCAAGAAATCAGTTGAATGTATACTCAAGTTGAAGCCTTGAAGGAATATCAAATGTTCCCCTCTAGCTCATGGTTAAGCTGAGAATGTCAGGCAAAGGTGTTAGGTTGAATACTTGTAAACAAAAAAAAAAAAAATCAACATTAATAAGAGCAAGTTGTTTTAATATTCAATGATTTTTTTTTTTTTATGTCATGAATATTCAAAAGAAAAAAATTGAAACATAAGGACAACAAAAGGAAGATGAATAAACAGGGAGTGGGAGCTAGGGACTATAAAGCTTTTACATGGAAAATGATATTTCTACGAACATTTTCTGCCACTATAGGAGCATCACTCCCATATGCCCCCCATGCCTTATCTAGTAAGTGGCATGTTTTTTGTTAGAGAAGTTAACAATGATTGAAGATACTCTAATTCCTTTTTCTTTTTTTTTTTTCTTTTCTATTATATGATGGTATGAAAGTTTGAACCTTTGACTTCTTGTAAACTAATTAATCATCTCACCACTAATTCGCACTTTGTGACTTAGGCTCCAATTTTGTATAAAGTAAAAATTCAAAGAGTAAACACAAATATAGTGAAAACAATCATCCATGACTAGCACATGATAGCTAATACACTTTGAAAATTCTTGACCAAACATTTTTGAGAGAATTATTCTTCGGTGCTTAAATAAAGAAAATTTCTAGGTGTGTGCTAAAAGGATACTTCTTGGTTGGTGCCATAGATATTTTCCAATATTGACTTTTGCTTAATTGGAGTGGTAGTGTTTTGTTTCTCAATGGTCATTGTATGTAAACATGCAATGACCACCAGTCAGCAGACACAAAAAAGTGGTAATTAAGACCAAACACTCAACAATGATTACTTTGTTGTCCATGATGACCATTGGTCGTTGTGTGGCCCTCAATGGTTATTGCTATGATGTTTACTTAGAATTATAGTTTTTGTGTGTCTTGACTAGTAATCATTGCATGTTCATTTATAATAACTACTGAGAAACACATGATTACTACTCTAAGAAAAGGGCAATTTTGGAAAGTAGCTAGTGGCACCAAGCTAGAGGTACTCTTTTGACACCAACCTGGATATATTTGTTTTCAGGCACCAAAAATTCAGTCTCTCAAAATTTTTAGACGAGGCAAACTTTGATTAAAAAAAACAACTACAAGCAATTAATAAATGATAACTACAAGTCTAATCCTACTTTGGGTAAGAATTTTACTGTGTATATTAGTCATCATGTATTAGTTAGAGAATGCTATTTTGATTAGGTATGCGGTTATTATCATATATTAATTGCATATATTTATTCTATTTTTCTAAGAGAAGGTTGTTTTGTTTAGAAAACAAAAACTTTCATTAAGAATTGTTATTCTTTGTATTAGTTATCGTATATTTGTTGTATGTTACTATTTTATGAGGAATGTGGTCATCATTTATTAATTAAATATGGTTACTATATTCTCTTAACTAAAATTTGTTTTGTTTATTAAACTACGGGTAAAAAATTAAAATATATGGATTAACTATCATCTATAGTTATATGTTGTTATTTTGAATAGACATATGATTATGATTTATTAATTATTTATGGCTATTCTAATTTATTAATCGAGGTTTGTTTTGTTTAAAAACGTTTTTGGTAAGAATTTCTATTGCTTGTGTTGGTATATTTATTAGTTACATGCGACTGTTTTGATAAGAAAATTTCATGTACTAATTGCATATAGTTATTCTATTTTTTTCTTTAACTTTCATATGTTTTTGGGGTACTTTTTTGGCTTATCAATCCCATGCTTTGATTTGAGCATCTTCGTCAATCCAATAAGAGAGGTGAGTTATTTTGTGTTGGCAATGTTGGATAAACTAGTTTGCAAAAATCTAAGTCCCACATTACTTAAAAGAGAGAGATGTGAAATGCTTATAAAGGCTTTTTTCCTTAAATAATTATATTATAAAAACACTTCGAAAAAATTCTTAAAGGTGAATTACAGTTATGATTCTACTTCTTTCTAATCATACAATATTCTGATATCACTTTCTTCTAACCTATTATTCGTTTTACAAAAGCTTTAGGTTTTGTTTTAGAATTTATTCATCTCCTTTTCGGTTTTGAATGTAAGGCTTCAAACTTCTTCCTCAATCTAACAAGAACCTAGAGAATTTCAGGGTAATCTTGAAGCTTTGCTTGTGATTTGCTTAATGGCAGTTAGAAAAATTCAAAATCATGGCATGGGCAGCACTGGGTTTGCTGGGCGGCTGTGAGAAAAATGCAGGGAAAGAGGAGAAAGGAGTTGTGGGTTTGTGCTCTCAGCTGATAAGAAAGAGAGGCCAAAGAATCTATATGCAGAGAATAGATTCAATCGGATTGTGTTTGTCGGTAATTCTTTTTCCCCATTGCTTGCTAATTTGCTGCTGAGTTTCTATGCAATATGCACTATATGATGAACCGAAGTTTACTGATGATCTATTGAGCTATGTAAGTATCAAATTCTAATTTGGGGTTTTTTTTTTTTTTTTTTTTTTTTTTT
>QAOA01008053.1:463359-507053 GCA_003255065.1 Cercis canadensis | reverse complement strand
TGTACTCTTAGCAAATAGGAAATATCCTTCTATTTGCTTTTGGAAAAGCTCAAGTATCAAGAAAGGTGTATCTACTCTCTTACACAAAGAGAAACTTTTTGGACAAAAAGGACAAAAGGAGGGTGACTGATGGACAAGGGGTCAGCCGGTTGATGGGTCCTTTTTTCCTCACCATTTGGCTCTTCACGTGCAAGAGAAGCCAAAAAAGCAAGAAGGCATCAAGTAGTCAAGACACTCATGAAGAATAGAAGAGAAGCAACACACGAGAAAAGAGAGTGAAGGAAGCCATTGTTAGAAAACTAAGCTTAGCATCTTCTTCTTCCCACTCTCGGATATCTCCATGTATCAAGATCCTCATTGTTTCATATATACTCTGTGAGAGAGTTTCTTCTTGAGGCTAAAACAAAACACTTGGGTTTTGTATCTTGGATTTCTATGGGAGAAATCCATGGGTGTGATCTCTAGAGTTAGAGAGAGAGAGTTCATGGTGAGCTTGGGAAACAAAAACCATGGATGCTAAGCTTGAAGAAGCTTGTAAAATAAACTTGGTGTAAAGCTTGGAGAAGCTTGAGAAATAACCTTGAAAGTATAGTGGAACCCCATTAACATGGAAGAAGTGGATGTAGGCATGTTAGGCCGAACCACTATAAAATCTCTGTCTAACTCTCTCTTACTTTGTTTTTGATTCTCTGGTTAATCCTCTATTCTAATGGTGCATGGTTTAAAAAGTTTCTGTTTGATTATTCAAGTCTGGGATTTGTAGAAGAACTTGTTTGTAAGAACTAGTTTTCGTTAACAAGTTCTTAAACAAATCTGCTATTTGAATCAATTTTAAAAGGCAATTTTTAATTAATTCTTATTCACCCCTTCCCCCCTCTAGGAATAGATCCTACACTCTCAATTGGTATCAAAGCTTGTGCTCATCATCTTCTGGTTTACCTAACCGTGAGCTAAAGATCCTATCAAGTTTGTATTGCAGGTATCATGAATAACCAAAACGAATCTCACTCATCTCACAAGCCTCCCTTCTTCAATGGAGAAAACTATCCCTCCTGGAAGCAACAAATGGAAATGTACCTTGAAGCGATCGACTATGATGTTTGGCAGATAGTCAGAAATGGCATCACTCACCCTACCAAAATAGTTAATGAAGTTGTTGTCCCAAAAGAAAAGCATGAGTTTACCACTGAAGATAAACTCAGATTCACTTTAAACTCCAAGGCTAGATACAACATTGTATGTGGAGTATCTGCTACAGAATATGAAAACATTGCCTCCTGCAACACAGCAAAAGAAATGTGGGACAGACTTGCTGCCATTCATGAAGGAACAAGTCATGTCAAAGAAGCAAAAATTGACATTTACTCTTCCAAATATGAGATGTTCCACATGACTCCGGATGAATCTCTGGATTCCTTTTTTGCTCAATTTCTAAGCATCATCAACAGCTTGAAAGGACTTGGAATAGTCTATACTCAGAAGGAACAAGTCAAGAAAATCCTAAGATGCCTCACTGAAAAATGGAACTCCAAAGTTACTGTCCTGCTTCAATTTGTAGAAACAAATGATCTCATTGTTGATGCTCTTAGAGGCACCCTTGAATCACACCAGATTCTGATTATGGAAAAGAAGAGCATGACCGAGGAAAGAAAGAAAAGTCTGGCCCTCACTTCAAATGTTTCAAAGATCAACACTCAAGGAGAACCAGAATCTAGTGATGAAGAAGTAGCTTTGGTAACTAGAAGGGTTCTTGACATGATGAGAAAAAGGAAAGAAAATAAAAACTTCTCACAGAAAGCTCGCAAAGACTTTAACAAGGGAGAAAACAGCAAAGAGCCTATCATATGTTATAAATGCAGAAAGCCAGGGCACATTAAACCAGAATGTCCAAATCTCAATAAAAAGAGGTTCTTTAGAAAGGAGAAGAAGAAAGCTATGGTGGCTACCTGGAGTGATGAAGACTCAACATCAGAAAGCAATGAGTCAGAAGATGAAAATATGGCCAACTTATGTCTAATGGCATATGGGGAAGGATCTGGAGAAAAGCGTGAGGTAAATGATCTAGACCTTGATTCCCTGCCTTCTTATGATGAGTTAAGTCTTGCATTTGATGATTTGTCATTTGACTGTGAGAAAAGGCTTGCAAAAATCAGTGCTTTAAAGAAAATTATAAAAGAACAAGTCAATGTGATAGAGGAACTTGAACAGGATAATGCTGAGTTGATTAATAGACTCAAGAATCTTCAGCATCAAAATAATATTCTTGAAAAAGAAGACAATTTCACTTCCTCTCTAAAAAGGGAAAATGACAAATTAAAAGAATAAATAATGGAGCTGACTGGAGATTTAGCTAAATTTGTTAAGGGAAGAAATAACCTAAAGTCCATTCTAGGAAGGCAAAGAGTAAGCAATGACAAGTCTAGTTTAGGCTATGGTCAGCCTAGCTATTCAAAATCTTTGAAAAACACTTATGTTAAAGCTTCCTCTTCACATTCCTTTTCTAAAGGATCCTGCTCCTATTGTGGTTACATGGGACACTTTCAAAATGTTTGCTCGTACAAAAACCTTTGCAATAAAGAAAGATGGTATGGGTGCCTAAAGGCACATTTGTCTCTAATATGAAGGGACCCAAAGAAGTTTGGGTACCTAAACCCTTCTAATCTTATTGCACGTCTGCTATCAATCCAAGAGCGAGTGCTGGTATCTAGACAGTGGCTGTTCCAGACACATGACTGGTGATACCTCAAAATTTGTCTCCATCAACAAAGTTGATTTGGGAGACGTTTCTTTTGGTGACAATAGCAAAGGCAGAATTATCGGTCTAGGTAAAATAAAAATTTCTCCTAATTTACTGATTGACAATGTTTACTTAGTTAAAGGATTGATGTATAATCTGTTAAGTATTAGTCAGCTGTGTGACAAGGGTCATAAAATTACCTTTGAAACTCCTCATTGCATTATTCATAAGAAGAACTCTGATGATGTCCTATTCGTTGGTCAAAGATGTTCTAATGTTTATATTGTTTACGGAAGTTCTTTGTCATCTAAAGAGGAAACATGTTTTACTTCTCAAAAATATCAACTTATGGTTGTGGCATGGAAGACTTGGTCATGTAAATTTTAAACTCTTGTCCAAGCTTTCTAAAAGGGATCTAGTTTCTGGTTTGTCTAAATTATCTTTTGAAAGAAACAAAGTGTGTGCTGCTTGTCAGCAAGGCAAACAAACTAAATCTTCTTTCAAGTCTAAGAAGGAACTGTCATCTTCTAGACCACTCCATCTCCTTCACATGGATCTCTTTGGACCAACATCTACATCTAGTTTAAATGGAAAGAAATATTGTTTTGTAATTGTGGATGATTTTTCAAGATTTACTTGGGTTTTCTTCCTTGCTCATAAAGATGACACCTTTGGGGTTTTCGAAAATTTCAGCAAGTGCAAAATGAAAAGGGTTTTGTCATCACATCAATTAGAAGTGATCATGGTGGAGAATTTGAGAACCAATTATTTCAGAAATTTTGTGAAAAACAAGGAATTCACCATAATTTCTCTTCTCCTAGAACCCCCCAACAAAATGGTGTGGTTGAAAGGAAAAATAGATCTTTAGTTGAGATGGGCAGAACCATGCTGTGTGAAAATGATTTACCAAAATACTTTTGGGCTGAAGCTGTAAACACAGCTTGCTATATTTTGAATAGATGCTTAATCAGGCCTATTTTGAAGAAAACCCCTTATGAGATTTGGAAGGGGAGAAAACCTCATGTAAGCTACTTTCATGCATTTGGATGCAAATGTTTTGTGCTAAATAATGGAAAGAATCATTTGAGAAAATTTGATTCAAAATCTGATGAAGCCATTTTTCTGGGATGCTCTTTGTCAAGCAAAGCTTATAGAGTTTTCAATAAAAGAACTCTTATGGTTGAGGAATCAATGCATGTTGTTTTTGATGAATCTAACTATCCCTTGGTTTCCAATACCCTTGAGGAAAATGATTTATTGCAGGACAGTCCCAAAAGATCCTCCAAGTCAGAACACAATCAAGAAAAGTCAGCAGAGCAAATTCCATGTGATTCAATTCACATAGAGCTAGATCTCTCAGAACCAACCGAAGAGGAACCTCCACAAATAAATGTGAGAGATTCTCTGCCAAAGGAAACCAGAGTTCTAAAAGATCATCCAATTGATAAAGTGATTGGTGACTTGAGAAGAGAGATTAGTACAAGAGCATCTCTTCGGGATAAACATGCAAATTTGGCTCTATTATCCTGGTCTGAACCTACCAAGATTTGTGAGGCACTTCAAGATGAAGGATGGATAATGGCAATGCAAGAGGAATTGAATCAGTTCTCAAGGAATCAAGTCTGGACTCTTGTTCATGAACCAAAAGGTCAATCAATCATAGGTACAAGATGGGTGTTCAGAAACAAGCTTGATGAAAATGGGAAAGTTGTGAGAAACAAAGCAAGACTGGTAGCTCAAGGTTTCAATCAGCAGGAAGGTATAGACTATGAAGAAACTTTTGCTCCTGTAGCTAGACTAGAAGCTATTAGAATATTTCTTGCATTTGCTTCTTTCAAAGGCTTTAAAGTTTTTCAAATATATGTGAAAAGTGCTTTTTTGAATGGATACATTAGTGAAGAAGTGTTTGTTAAACAGCCCCCTGGTTTTGAAAATCTAGACTTTCCTAACCACGTATATAAGCTTTCCAAAGCTCTCTATGGTCTTAAGCAAGCTCCTAGAGCTTGGTATGATAGACTTAGTGAATTTCTCATGAAAAATAATTTTCTGAGAGGAAAAGTTGATACCACTCTCTTCACTAAAAAGGTATCTCGTGATATTGTCATAGTTCAAATTTATGTTGATGATATTATCTTTGGTTCAACTAACAACAAGCTCCGCAAGGATTTTGAGTCATTAATGAAAAGTGAGTTTGAGATGAGTATGATGGGAGAACTCAACTTCTTCCTTGGACTTCAAGTGAAACAAATCAGAGATGGAATCTTCATCAATCAGTCAAAGTACACAAAAGAATTACTCAAGCGGTTCGGCATGGACAATGCAAAAGGAATTTCAACTTCTATGAGTCCTGCTACAAAATTGATGTTGGATGAAAAGGGTAAATCTGTGTGTGAGAAAAGGTTTAGAGGTATGATAGGATCTCTGTTATATCTAACAGCAAGTAGGCCAGACATCATTTATTATGTATGTGTATGTGCTAGATTTCAAGTTAATCCAAAGGAATCTCACTTAACTGTTGTCAAAAGGATATTTCGATATCTAATAAATTCTGTGAATGTTGGGTTATGGTTCAGTAGAACTAGTTCTTTCGAACTAGTTTCTTATACAAATTCTGATTATGCTGGTTGTTCCATCGATCAAAAAAGCACAAGTGGAGGTTGTCGATTTCTAGGGGGAGCACTTGTCTTATGGCAATCAAAGAAACAGAACTCAGTGGCTTAGTCAACAGCTGAAGCTGAATACATAGCAGCTGGTCTATGTTGTTCACAAGTGCTATGGATGAAACAACAACTTGCTGATTATGGTATACTTCTGAACAAAATTCCTTTGCTATGTGATAATACAAGTGCCATTAACATTGCTAGAAACCCAGTTCAGCACTCTAGGACTAAGCACATTGATATTAAGCATCATTTCTTTAGAGATCATTTGTTGAAAGGTGACATTGAACTTTCCTTTATTAACACTGAAGATCAGCTTGCTGACATTTTCACAAAACCTCTGGCTGAAGAAAGATATTGCTTTCTAAGACATGAATTAGGCATGATCAATTTGCAATAATGATGTATTCCTTCATTCATGTGTGTTAAATATTTGTTCATATGCATCTCATTCTTTGAAAATTTTCTTGGTTAATGAATGTCTCAAGTATGCTCTTATACTCTCTGAAAGTGTCGATTAAGGAAATCTGAATTCCAATCATTCATCTCTTGAACTAATTTGAATACTTTGGTCTCTCATACAATTGGTTGTATCTGAATCTCTTATTAGAAGAGAATTCAGTTGATTTGCTGGCTAAAATGTGTTCTGGGCCAATAGCCCTCTCTGTCCATGTTCGGTCTGGAGCCATCTTTGGGCTAATCTGATTTCTTGTCAAAATTGGGCCTCCATCACTCCAGCCCGCGTTTTCTGGCCTTTGGCCAAAACGCGTATTTCACTTGTGACCTTTGATTTGTCCGGAAGAGTGACCAAAACTCACTGTTTCATCCTGCTCCTTCCCGGGCTTCATTTCTCTTTGTCTCTTCAAAATTGAACCTAACTGTTCAACTTCCCATTTCCTCTGTTTTCTTTCTATTAACTGGTTCCTCTCTCCACGATTTCCTTCATTCGTGGTGTGTCCTCTCTGTCTCTTCATCTGCCAAATTCTTCAAGCAAAAGAGTCATATGCTAAATCATGGACAGAAGAAGAATGAACCAAAGATTGAAAGCACAGTTCAAGGGAAAGATTGAGATGAACACTTCTAAAGAGAATCCCATTCAGGTGGAAAATTCCTCTTCCTCCGAAGCAACAAGAGACATTGATACTATCATCCACAGAGCAACGAAATTTGTTTCAAGCTCTGCAAAAGGAAAAGGTAAAATGGCCTCTCCCTCTCTCTCTTCAGAACCCTCATCTACTAATCCTTAAATTGGCTCAGCCCTTCCATCCTCTCCTTCGAACACATCATTCCATACTCCCCAAGCTTCTGAAACCCCATCTTCACCTCCATTACCTGCTATCAATTCTAACCCTCAGTCTACAAACCCTGAACCAGAAATCAATCCATCCAATCCTCCTCCTCGACCAAGGAGAATGAAAATGTTGGCAAGGAAAACAGCATTTTCTCCTAAATCTAAAGGGAAAATGTCTCAGACATTTAATTCTACCTCTAAGCCACATGCCACCACCACTCACACTGAAGTCCCTCAACAGCAGAAAGCTTCAAATCACTCTGAGATAGGGTCATCCTCTAAAAGTCAGAACTCTGGAAAAGACTCTTCAAGTAATACTGACAGTACTGAGCCTGAAGAGGAAATTCAACTATTTGAAAGCACAGCTGCTGAGGAAAATTTCTTCAGTCTCTATGACAAGAGGTCTTATGCTCCAGGGTCCATCATTTGCTAGGACACTCCATTACCAACAACCACAGCAATTAAAGAAGCCTTTGCTCTTATGGGATGGACGAGCATTCTCAAAATAGAAGAACCTTTAATTCCCAAGATAATTCGCTTGCTCTATGCTCATCTGCAGCCTCTGAAAGGCTCAGATTCTGGAATTATCTATTTGAAATCCTTCATTGCTGGAACTGAAATGGTAATCTCTGAGAGATTATTAGCAAGCATTTTGAGGCTTCCTATCAAAGGAGAATGTAGAATAGTTCAAAAAATTTGGCCCTCTGATCTGATATCTTTTGATAATGTCATGGATTCCATATGTGACTTTCCTGACCAAAGAGGGCAAGGCAGACCTCCCTCCATCCACTGCTTTAATTCCTTTACCAGAACTTTGGCCAAGATCATCACCTCTCTTATCTTACCCCGCATAGGAAGTCATACTGAGCTGTCCACTCCTGACCTTTTCCTGCTGTATCATTTAAAAAACCAGGTGCCTCTGAACCTACCTAGACTGATCCTAAGCACAATGGCTGCTTCTGTCAAAGGATCAAGAACTAAAACCAGTTTACCTTATGGAATGATCATTGTCAAAATCTGCAAATACTTTAAGATTGATCTTTCCAAATTTGCATCTGAACCACTTCTTGATAAGTGTATCATCAAGAAACCAATTCCTTCTCCTAATCCCCTCTCGGAACCCTCTGTACACTCTTCAACTGGCAAAGGGAAACAGCATGCTGCCTCGACTAGCTCTCCTTCAACCAAATCTAAAAGGCATGCTGCCAGCAATCCATCCAGTTCCAAGCCAACCAAGAAAGCCAGAAAGTCAGGACCTTCAGCTCAACCTTCTGATAGGGTGGATCATCAAGAATGGATCAGTTCAATCAATCCAGAGGAGCTGGCCAATCAGATTGGCAGACGTCTAAACTTCTTCCAAACTTTGGCTTTTGACTCTACTGCTCGGATGGCTGCAGTTGAAAAGGATTTGGCAATCATTAAGGACAAGTTAACAGCTCTCCTTGCCTCTCAGCAACCTCCATCCTCTGATCCTTAACTTTTATTCAGTCTCTTTTGATACAACTTTGACTGTAAATGTAGCATAGGTGAACATTCTATAACCTATTGCTTTCATCACTGCACTTGCATCATTCCTACTTATCTTCTTTATGCTTGACTGATTGTGCCCTATTTTGTTATGATAACTTTAATTCGGGCTGCTCTAATGATTTAATTTTCTTCCAGTCTTAATTTGAGTCTTATGATTATGTGGATTGCTCTGTTCTGTCTGAATCCCCTATCTTTTTGATAATGCCAAAGGGGGAGAAATTATGTGGAATGTGGAATAGTCTGTTTGAACTGCTATCTCTGTGATATTGAATAGGTCCATGGTATAATTTCTTGATATTGGACAGGTTATCTGAGAAAACTCCCTTCTAATTCTGATGCTAGAAGTTCTGATTTTTCAGTCCTTGCTAGGCATGAACTAAGGGAGAGCTTTTCTCAAATCACATTATTGTCATCATCAAAAAGGGGGAGATTGTTAGTCCCACATTTTGAACCTGTTTTGATGATAACAATAATGTCTTAATTTCTTATATGTGTTGTTTGTCTTGTTGTTATTAATCCTTGCTATGTTTTTTAAGTTGTATCCAGCTCAATCATCAAATGAGTCCTGAAGGACTTGTTCTTCAAAACCAGTTCTGGCTTATATGATAGGACTCTGAGATTGCTGATGTGGACATGTATGCTTGCGGGCTTCGGGCCAAAGTTTCCCTTTTGCTTATCTGACTAAGAGCTGTACTTTTAGCAAATAGGAAATATCCTTCTATTTGCTTTTGGAAAAGCTCAAGTATCAAGAAAGGTGTATCTACTCTCTTACACAAAGAGAAACTTTTTGGACAAAAAGGACAAACAAGGGGTCAGCCGGTTAATGGGTCCTTTTTTCCTCACCATTTGGCCCTTCACGTGCAAGGGAAGCCAAAAAAGCAAGAAGGCATCAAGTAGTCAAGACACTCATGAAGAATAGAAGAGAAGCAACACACAAGAAAAGAGAGTGAAGGAAGCCATTGTTAGAAAACTAAGCTTAGCATCTTCTTCTTCCCACTCTCGGATATCTCCATGTATCAAGATCCTCATTGTTTCATATATACTCTGTGAGAGAGTTTCTTCTTGGGGCTAAAACAAAACACTTGGGTTTTGTATCTTGGATTTCTATGGGAGAAATCCATGGGTGTGATCTCTAGAGTTAGAGAGAGAGAGTTCATGGTGAGCTTGGGAAACAAAAACCATGGGTGCTAAGCTTGAAGAAGCTTGTAAAATAAACTTGGTGTAAAGCTTGGAGAAGCTTGAGAAATAACCTTGAAAGTATAGTGGAACCCCATTAACATGGGAGAAGTGGATGTAGGCATGTTAGGCCGAACCACTATAAAATCTCTGTCTAGCTCTCTCTTACTTTGTTTTTGATTCTCTGGTTAATCCTCTATTCTAATGGTGCGTGGTTTAAAAAGTTTCTGTTTGATTATTCAAGTTTGGGATTTGTAGAAGAACTTGTTTGTAAGAACTAGTTTTCGTTAACAAGTTCTTAAACAAATCTGCTATTTGAATCAATTTTAAAAAACAATTTTTAATTAATTCCTATTCACCCCCCTCTAGGAATAGATCCTGCACTCTCAATTTTAAGAGTAAAGAGAAAGAAAATAATCCAAAAAAATTAATGGTTAAGATTATGATGAAGTACGTGCATTTGGATGAGGATTTATATATTTTTTAAAATTCATTACCTTAACTTTCCTAGTGACTATCCAATTAAATGCACTTCACTCTTTAAAGTGTACTATTCAATTTAGAGGATCCAAATCCGTAATAGTGTCATTTCCCAATTTTTATGTAGAATTGGTTTAAAAGTGATAAATGAGTATTTTCCTACACCGGTATATCCTTTTCAAAATACAACTTAATGTTTCTCATTCATTCTTAGGCTTTAATACTAATATTTCATTCTTGCTTTGAAACGAACATAACTATCAAAGCTCAATAATGAAGACAACAAATTTTAGTTATATTTCGAACAGGATATACCAACCTTATTAAGATTAACTGGCTCGACAAAATACTCATTTGGGTGATCTCCCACACGTGTTAGCATTTTTTAAAACCATTTCTTTACCAAAAATGGGAAGAACACTTTGAAATCTTTTTTATATTCTATATTTTTCAAGAACTAAAATAACCTACTTCTAGACATTTAAGACAGAAAACATCATAATAACACAATTTTCACCTTTGTAAGAGGTCAAGCACAGGTTCAAGTACGAACATTCTTTTGTGGCATCTTATTTAAGATCATGCATATGACCCGCGCCAAGCAACTTATATTCAGACATAGAATTAGAAGCAGATTATATGTTAGAAAGTACAACTAGGTAGAAGAAAATGAAGATTGAATGATTTATAGGAAGTGTTTACAGAGAATTTCCCAATCCTTAAAGACGTTATTTGTTTCTCACTAGTTGGAGGCTTTAATATTTATCCGAGCACTTTTCTGTTATAAATACCACACCCAAAAATTTACGGTCAGCAACTATTTTGAACTATTTATAGCAAGTGTTTAGAGAGGATTTTCGGTTACAACTCTCTCTTTTAAGCAATGTGGAACTTATTTGAACTTAGGTTTTGCAAATTAACGTTGTCCAATATTAACAATAATAGATGCAATCTTCATGGACTAAGAAATAAACGAGCTTATCACTTCTTGAAGCAGGTTAACGATCTTGTTTTACTGCTACCATATGAAATATGAATATTTTTTATTTGATCATGTTGTTCCTGGTGTTGCACTCTGATTATATCCTGAAGAATGTCTATTTGGTTTTTCATATTTTAGATGTTACCTAACCTTATTTTATATGAGGATTCAAGTGATTCTCTCTAATGATTGTTGGACTTGATTATATATTGAATAATATCTATTCAAGCGGAATGGATAGTAAAATTGAAGAGATAATTTATATGTGAAGCAGTGAGAGTAACATTTTAAAATCAGCACAATCCTTCTTCTCTTCCATGGCTTAATTTTCATTCTTTGACGATTTCAACTGTGGAAGCTTTACATATCTAGATTTTGTGTTTAATGTTCAATAAAGGTTTTAAGTTGCCAAAAATTCTTATTATTTTTTTTGGTTTACACTCAGGGTATCCTCACACCCTTTAGATATGACACTAATTCTTGTTTGGGATGGGAGTAGTAACCAGTAAATTTCTCCCAACAAGTGTGACTCCAATTTTGAACTTAGAACCTTTGGCCTAGAATACCTTTAGGCTCAACTTACTTCCACTGAGTCAACACCTTGTTGATACATAAATTTTTATTATTTTGAATACATTAGATATGAAGCCATGACTATATTTTTTTTTGGGTACATTATGTGTAGACACCATATTTTGTCCACGAGTTGTTACACATTTTTTAAAAAAAAAGAAGAAAAAATTATTTTTAATTATTTTTAATTGAGAAATTTGATTTTTAAGGTCTTTAAGGTCACTTTCAGTTTTTTGATCAAAGATTTGGTTTTTGGGCATTGACTCACTTAATTTTAATATAAGTTAGGAAGTCATTTGGCCCCTTTTTTTTAAATTTTAATTTGGGGTCTTTTGACCCATTTGATTTGTTTTAAATACTTTGTTTGGACATAAAAATTATAATTTTTTGGGCTTTTAGTAATTTTGGATCAAAACCCATGTGTTGGACTTGACCTGTCTTGCTAAAACCCTAGTTTGTGGGTCTTTGGGCTCACCTAATTTTTTTTCTTTTTCTAATGTTTTTGGTCCAAATAAATTATATATATTTGTTGGACAATTTAATTTGTTTGAGTTTTAATTAGGGACTAATTGGACCAACTTAGGTCCAAGGTTGAGCTCTTTGGGCTCATTTTGACCTAATTTGGCCAAATTGGCCCACTAGGGTTTTTGTGATTTTTATTTTTAATCAAAAAAATCAAATAAATTTATTAAAAATCTAAAGGATATCAGTTAGGTTTAAAAAAAATTTCCAAACATAAGTGAAAAGATCTAGCCTCAAGGAAGTTTCATGGAAGTTGTTTGTGCAAGATAATTTTAGAAAAATTGTTAATGGGGGCTTTTTAACCTTATTTTTGCATAAAAAAAATACAAATTATAGGGGCTAAAGTCTGCAATTTGGTTAGGGCATTTTGGGAAAGAATTATTGGATTTTTCACATGCCAAGACTAAAGAAAAGTGGAAGGAAAGTGCAAAAGATGTATGAAATGACCAAACTACCCTCAACCTGCTCTCCAAGTTAAGAAGGCTGATTGCATAAGAAAAAAAGATAGAGAGAACCACACACAATAATAATATGCTGTCAATGTGAAAACAAGGAGAAAAGGGAGAGAACTTGAAAAAATAGATCAAAGAGAGAAAAGTTGAGAGTTCTGGAGTGTTCTTGATATTATTGGAGAGAAAAAAAATAAGAAACCAAGAGTGGTTTGAGCTTCTTGGAGTTGGGTTCTACACCTTTGAGCAAGGAAGAGAAGTTTTCTTCAAGAACACAAGGTAACTTTCATTCTTCTCTTGATTTCTTGTCATTCTCTTGTGGGTTTTAGTTTGAATTCATGTGAAATGTATGTTTCTTTTTGTTTCCCTCTTGAATGCCTCAATTTCATTTTAATTCCATGAGTTTCATTTTGATTTTTGTTGTTTTTCTCCTCTCTTGAATATTCTCTTAATATTTTGGTTTAAGGAGATTATGTTTAGTTTCTATTTTGATTGTGGTGTAGTACTTAACTTATTGTTGTTTTGTTTGTTTTTACTATATGGCATGATTTTGTTTAGGGTTGGTCTTTTTCTAGCATGGTCTTGGTTGATGGTATTATAGGTTTTACATGTTTGCTGCCCTATTATTGTTTTGGTACCATTTGTCATGTCTTGTTGGAGTGAACATGCTTCTTGTGGAATTCTTTTTGAGTATTTTGTTTTTTTTTGTCTTTGTTTTCTTGAATGTGTTTTAGGATTCTTGATTAAAAATAAAAATGATGCTTGACCTTTCTTGAAAACTTTGTATTTTGGTCTTACTCTCTTGACTTTTGTCATGTTTAAAATCATATTGGTCAATTAGAATAGTAATTATCAAATTTGGTTTCTAAATAGTCATTCTTGGACTTGTCAGTCCAACACCGACAGTGGTCGGTCTTTTGACCATAACTTCAGTTTTATAACTCCAAATGACATGGTTCTTATCTTATTAAAACTCTAGGATGCGTATCTTGTATGTGTATAAATTTCATATTTTTTGATNTTTTTCTCCTCTCTTGAATATTCTCTTAATATTTTGGTTTAAGGAGATTATGTTTAGTTTCTATTTTGATTGTGGTGTAGTACTTAACTTATTGTTGTTTTGTTTGTTTTTACTATATGGCATGATTTTGTTTAGGGTTGGTCTTTTTCTAGCATGGTCTTGGTTGATGGTATTATAGGTTTTACATGTTTGCTGCCCTATTATTGTTTTGGTACCATTTGTCATGTCTTGTTGGAGTGAGCATGCTTCTTGTGGAATTCTTTTTGAGTATTTTGTTTTTTTTGTCTTTGTTTTCTTGAATGTGTTTTAGGATTCTTGATTAAAAATAAAAATGATGCTTGACCTTTCTTGAAAACTTTGTATTTTGGTCTTAATCTCTTGACTTTTGTCATGTTTAAAATCAAATTGGTCAATTAGAACAGTAATTATCAAATTTGGTTTCTAAATAGTCATTCTTGGACTTGTCAGTCCAACACTGACAGTGATCGGTCTTTTGACCATAACTTCAGTTTTATAACTCCAAATGACATGGTTCTTATCCTATTAAAACTCTAGGATGCGTATCTTGTATGTGTATAAATTTCATATTTTTTTGATATTTATTTTCTCCCAGTTTTAATTTGAAAATGATTGTTTTAGTTGTATTGTGAAATTGTTTGTTGATTCTGGCAGTGTTCTGTTCTTTTGCCACAACTTAAGTTAGGGAGCTCATTTTTGTATGATTTTTCATTATTTAAAACCATAAGATGTTTTTATATGTCATGTAAAATTTTAGGGCCAAATTGCATTGGCATACATTCTCATATTTCTCCCTGTTTAACTAAATGTTGTTTCCTTACTTTGCATGTCATTGTCATGGTTTTATTTTGACTCTTAATGGCTACTACATGTGTTTTAGTATTGTATACATTTTCACTATAAGTTGACATGTTACTTGCTTTATCTTGTCATTTATTGTGATGTGTTGCGGCTGCTTAATTGCTTATACATATGTGACTTTTAATTTCTTATTTTGAACCAACTAATGTATGTTCCATGTGAGAAGGAGTCACAATCCTTTGGTCATTAGCAAAACCCTAAGGTGATTCGGAGGCTTGGAGAGCTTTTGTTTATTTTGATTACATTTTTCAATTATGTACCTCTCCCCTATTGGACAAGGACAAGTGTTATAATACTTAAAATCATGCATTTGCACTGCATATAAAAAATATATGTGTCGCGTAGTATCCATATGCCCCTTCATTTATCATAGAAGCATAGGGCGAGTCAGTCCTATATAGAATGTCTTTCTCTATCTGACCTAAGTGAAGGTAGAGCCACACTGGATGGTTGCTTTATGCGATGAAGGGGTAGAATGATTTAGGTCTAGGTAGAGAAATCATGCATTACACGTTTAAATTCTCTGTTTTTACTTTTGTTAGATATTCCAATAAATGTATTTATTATTTTAGGGTAAATAAAACACGCACTTTGGCCATATTGATGTTCGTACAATTAATTTAGGGTAACCATCTTTAGACAGATGTTGTGGGGTGTCTAACACCTTCTCACGCATAAACAGACTCTCGAACCCTCTCTAGTTCACATACCTTTTTTTAATTAAAAATGAGTTTTTCAATTGTTCTCAATTTTCCTAATATAATTGGTAGTGACTCCAAATTTTCTTTTGAAAACTAATTTTTTTTTCTTTAAATTTGTCATCCACGTCGTAGCAACTTTCAGGTACGTTATGACATTATAAAGCCATGATTATTAATTGTTGGATTCTTAAATTCTCTCCTCCCACATTTTTATTTCTTTCAATTTCATTATTATCATTTTAATTAACACAATGCATTCATAAGTATTTGGTTCAAGTTAAAATGAATTTTTTTTTTTTTGGCCTGTAATAGAGGGAAGCACGCTTAGTGTGTTACGGAGCAGTGTACCCCAAGCTTAAACCTAGGAACATGAGGCAACTAAGCCTTAAGGCTAATAGACAGTATTAACGTATATAAGCCTCTTCCTCAAATGATGTCAATTCTTGTAGTCACATATAAATACTTTATGCTATGCCTATATATCCTTTTGCTAGTTCTCTAACTACTGTCATATATTTCCTTTGATCCTGTGATCTACAATAAACAGATGCCAATGGTGCTAATCGAGGAACAAAGTCACTACTGCATATGTGCCAAGACACTGGATTTTCCTTGTATGGCTCCTACTGTCCATCATTGTAATACACTTAATAAGTGCTTTCTGCTTCTTTAAATTTGTTGATTCTTTATATGGAGAAAAGTTTTAGAACGAAGTAGAAAACTAGAGACCCATCATATAGATTGCAACTAAACCCATGCTATGAAATAAATCTCTGTATTGACTTGAGCTAATTCATGGTTAAGAAAACTAAGCAAAAAAATATTTCTTTTGAAAATAAAGTAATGATAGAAAGTGAAAAGAAATAAGATAAAGACTTAGAGAAGGAGGTAATGATTCCTTGCTGATGTGCAATAGTTGAAAAGTAGTTCCTAAACCCTTGTTGGCTTAATTTAAAGCTAGTAAATGGGTCAGGTTCGATAGGTTAACCCATTTTAACCCACAAAAATGGAGGTTGATTATAAAAAAAAATGACCTCAAATAGAATCAAGTCAATATGGCCTATGGCCGTTCTGGTTTAGGCTGGGCTGGGCCAGGCTTTTTTTTTTTTGAAGGTTAGACTACATCACTAAAATAGTATTATAGTAAGTGTTATTTGAAAGAATCTTTATTATAATTTATTTAATTACTTATGCATATTTATTTTAAATTTATACTTACATGTATTTTTTATATATATTTAATTTTTTTTTATTACTTTATGCATGTTTTGTTCAATTAGATTTATTAACAAGTTAGCTTAACATAGTCAAAATAATTAAAGAAAAAAAAAACTAAATCTTTATTAATTTTTAACCTAATCACAAATAAAAATAATTTAAAAAAATTCAAAAAATAAAAATGAGATAACCCGTTTTAGCCCACAACCCGAGGGAAGCCGGGCTGAGCTGACCATTTACTAGCTCGAATAAAAACAGGCCAAATTAACTCGACCCAAATTAGTCGATAGCCTGTCTACCAGCTCTACCTTAATTTCTCTTGTACTTGGTATAGAAGTCAAGTTAAGCTTTTTTTTCTCTTTTTTTTTCTCTCTTTTGCAGGGAAAAGAGGGTTTGGTTGGGCTACCAGCCCGCAATACCCCAGTCGAAGTTACTAAGGAAGCCCAAAGTGGCAAAGGAACCACTATAATTTTATGGAATAAGCATTCTTCGGTAGCACAAAGAATATAGAATAGACAATAGAGCCATGCTTGATTTCTATAAAAGTAGAAAGCAGCATTTAAAGTGGGAATGGTGATTCTATGTTCTATAGAATGTAATTAATGCTCCTTTTTTTAACTTATTCTTATTTTTATAAAATGGCATAAATACTCAATTAAATAAACTTATCTAACATACAAAATTCTATTTTTAATAAAGAACATCTATATTTTTTTTACAAATGATTCTAATTCTATTCCACATTAATTCCCTAAAATTTATCAAACCATGAAATGAAAATATATATTTCCATTAGGAAACCAAAAAAAAGAATGATTATTCCATTGCAGCCCATTCTTATTTCCGTTCTAATTCCATAATTTTTATTCCGCATAACAAACAATATCTTCTGCTGATACCCAAAAAACGCTATTGTAAAACATCAATGAATCACCACTTGCAGAGTAGATTTGTTAATCTGCCCTAAATTCCCATCATCTAGTCTACATCCACAAGGCAGTCTTAATGGCTAGATCATAAATCTCCTTCAGGAAATTGAGAAGGAAAGGAGAAAGTAAATTGAGTGAACATAAAAACTTACACAATGTATCATAAGCATCTTCAATCTTTGTGGCATTCCAGAAACCTCGTTGCTGTCATAATCTCATCTAGTGTTCGGTTCCAAGGTACTAATCATTTCATCGTTGAACTCTCTTTTAGTTGGAGATTTGTGCCTAGGAGACACTCAAATCAATTTGTTGTTCAGCTGGGAGAACAGAGAAGTAGGCTATTATTCACACCATTTTCACTACTGCTTTTGATGAGCCCATAAAACCTGCTGATAGAGAAAGCATCTATATATATAGATGGAGATTCCATTGAGGTCCAAATAAAGAGCACCCATATGGTAAAATCTCAGCTAATGGCAAATGATCCCCCCAAAGAACATGATTTCACCAGCAAAACAAGCCCCAGAAAATAACACCACCAAAACAGACAAGCAAAAATGATATATTGGAAACGGATCCAGGTGGAATCGAACCACCATCCTCCCAATTGAGAATTTTGGGCGCTCATACCAATTGGAGCTTATGGATCCATAATCTTAATAGCGTGAGAAAATTGGATTTTTCTTAAGAGAACAAAAACATCAAAGATCAATTTCATATCATAATTACCAGCATCTCCCCAAAACCTAAAAATTCAAGCACAAGTTTAGTAGTTACGTTGATGTCTCCAGATCATTTCGGCGTTTGATATTGCTGTTTATGCTTTAGCCAACATGAATGAACTAAAAAAAATCAGCATTGTGTATACTCATACTACCAAACTACACAACATATTGACACCTATTTTTTGAGTTCTAAATACAACTTGAAATCGGTTCCTACACTTTAGTTTGAACTAACACACTGTTCCAACAGAAAAAGATAAACATACAATGTTGATGTAAAAAAAATGGATAAAAGCTTGAAGCAAAATCTCTAGCTGGGTAGAGTTTGGTTATAAAGATCTTTTTTATTTTTATTTTTTGGTTTTCCTTCGGCTACAACTAGGAGAACAAACTTAAAAGCAACTAAATCAGCACCAGCTCAAAAGACACATTTTATTATAAATGACAAAAAGAACATTATAAATGACCTGATAAAATGACTGATATAAGGTAAAAACAGAAACTTGGGTGGAAGAACTAACAATAACATAGAAATAATGAAATATGATTAACTGAGGTTAATGAAATAAAGAAACCACATAAAAACAACTGTCTGCCAACGATAGAGGATCTCATGCCAGAGAGTAAGAGAAGAGACTGCAAAACTAGATATTACTGAATAACAGATGTCCAAGGTTTATGATTATAGAGAAAACAAACGTTTATACTAGTCGATCTTCACAATTTTAAGCTTCAGCATCCAAGTGAAATTCCAGACGAGTCAATGGTCCAGCATTATTGAAATTCCCGGCACGTGACTGTCTATAAATAATTCTTCAAAATTTTAGGCTCCAGCATCCAACTGAAATTCCAGAAAAGCAAATCCTCCAGCATTCAACTGGAATTCCAGAAAAACGTGTGCCTATCAATGAGAGACCTACAGTTAGTAGACCACAACAAAGTTAGCATTCATCTAAAAATGCTAAGAGACTGAAAATCACAAGGTAACAGATGAAGAAGATAGACATGCCAAACAAACCCTCAACGTGATAATGGTGAGTAGAAAATTCAAAACACAAATTAAGTAGCTCTTGCTATAACCATATACAGCACTTCCTAACAAAGCATTTCTAATCTTAAAAGATGATAAGAGCAAAAGAATACCAGTGAAAACAAGATAGCTTCACAGGTTGTGCACATAGAATATACGTCTCAATTAACTCGAGAAAACACCTGCAAAAATAGTACAAGAAAAAGGTTAACATAATTATAATAATAAACATTAACCATGTTGAGATGGTAAAAGAAAATAGAGTAAATCAGTTAAAATACCTCCTAAACATCAAAATCACTTCCGCCCCACAGCAACCTAGCCATCTGAATCCAGTTGCATCAGAAGCTCAAATCTTCAAATATCTGCTGCCCGAAGTGTCACGTTCACATCTTCAGATCTCTGCTTCACTAAGGATCCTTTGACGACCGCATTTTTAGAAGATCTACAGTTACAAAATTGACATAGGATTTCTTCCCATACAGGGTACAATTTTGCACCTCATACAACTGTAGCATAAGCTACTCCATGGAAGCACTTCGAAACAAATAAAACAATTAACCTCCCAATAAACCCCACCAGCTACAGAATACACTGACTGCCAGGCACTCTACAAAAGCACAAAATTTCCACTGCTAGAAATGATTCTAACAATAGTGTCCACAGCCCAAATTACAATATGGATTATCCCCATTGGGAAATAACACCAATCGTATAATGAATATATAGATGACATGAACAAAATATAAACAAACTGCTTACTTGAGAATATATAAAGAGAGAGTTGACATATTTAGCAATATAAAGGATTGGAGGACAAGTCATCATGTTGTATATATATGATTAAAAAGTGCATCAAGGTGCCTAATTGTAACCAGTTGAATTTAATGCCTCGAAGCAATTTGTAGGGTTTCCTCCATTGTTTTCTTATTTCAATGGATGAAGCCATTCTAAGTAATTAAATAGTAGATATCTCATCTGTTGATGTGAGAGAACCCTACAGATGCTTGTCCAAAGAGATTTCACTTAAAACTTCATATCTTCGTGAAATTTATACAACAGTTGTAAAATATAATGACTCAGTTGGGATAGGTTAGCATGAAAATTATTAGTGGATTGGTAAACATGTGAGTAACTAACAAGATATTGACAACAAATCAAGTGAAACTCAGCTAAAGTGGGATAATTTACCCATCCATATAAAATTAAATCAATCATTTAATTGTGAATGCATGAAAACCAATAATATACCCTTTCGATGGGAAGTGTTTGATGTGAGAACCCTATCCAAAGAGATTTCACTTGAACTTCATATCTTTGTGAAATTTTTGCCCATATTAAATAAGTTGTAAAATACAATGATTCAATTGGGATAGAGTAGCATAAAAATTAACTTGACCTTCTCTTTTGTGGAGAGGTAAACATGTGAGTAACTAAAGATATTGACAACAAATAAGGTGAAACTCAGCTAATGTGGGATAGTTTAGCCATCAATATAAAATTAAATAAATCATTTAATTGGTAATAAGAATGGTAATCTATAAGCGATTACTTGATTCAAGGGATAGGGTAGCATTAAAATTAACTTGACAAACAAATCAAGTGAAACTCGGTTGATGTGGGATAGTTTACCCACCTATATAATAAAATTAAATCAATCATTTAATTGTGAATGCTGCATGAAAACCAATAATATACCCTTTCGATGGAAAATTTGAGGTAATAAGATTGGTAATCTCTAAGCAGTGTTAATCATTGAAGGGATTAATTAACTAAGACTAATAGAGAAAGTTTTCAGTATTGTACCTTATCGAGCAGCGTTGACGCCAAATTCATAGCAACGATCGGATTTTGCCTTGGCGTGTGTGGATCGTTGCGGCCATAGCCAATAGAAGTATAATATTCACACAGCACGAAATAGAAGAAAGGAAAAGAGAAAGAAAACACAACACACACAACAGGGGGAGAGCCGAGGACAACAAGAAAAAAAAGCCCTCGTACCATCTCCCCCCAAAACCACAAAAAAAGAGTAATTTTATTATGATTTTTGACCTGCCATGCAAGCGCACCTGCCATGGCAAAGGCCGAGTAACAAACCAGAGATCAAATCAGACATTTATACCTCACAATTCTCTCGGATCCCTCAGCAACCAAACCCTTCAACACCATCTAATCCATATCAAATCCACAGATCATAGAAAACAACATCATATAGATCCACGACACAAGGTTGTAGAATCACCAACAAAACCAGGCAAATTCAGACCCTTCTGCCAACAACACACAATTGTTGTTCAATTTCGAAACAAAGCCATGTCGGATCCATAAACGACCTTATGATCCAACTCGTCATCGGCTAACCAACACCTGGTAATAGAAAAATCAGAATTTGATGGCAATCGATCCCAATAAAGACCACCAAAATCACAAAAATTACGGATCTAACATACCTTCCTCGAGAAAAACGATCCAACAACAAAATACCAGACCATGCGCGCGAGCAAAACAAGGAGGATCCAACATCGTAAAACAGATCAGAACTCTATCCTATAAAGAACTCGCTCTACGCGTCAAGAAGATGACTATGAATTGAGGAAAGAGAGGGTTGTGTCCTTTTATGATGGAATCTGAGGTAAATTGACGGCTGTGATGGTTTTACGACAAATCATACCAACGGCGTAGATTGCCGCATATTAAGGCATATCCGGTTGCTAAGAAGAAGGTTCTGGATAGGGTAGATATTTTCGTGTAACTCGTGTTGCGTGTGGTGTTGGTCTTTGACACGTGTATAAACGTTTTTGTTTTAGTCTAACACGTGTTTCCTTCCACAACCAAAGCCCAAAGGTATCCGTGACGAAGATTTTTTTTTTTTTTTCCTAATACACAGGTTATGAAAAATAAGATAAATTGATTAAAAAAATATAGTTTAAAAAATTATTTATTAAAATAAAATATTATATAAACTATGTATTTTTATTAGGCTTAATTATAATTCTGATTTTTTTATTTTAATAATTTGAACTTTTTGTTCTTTCTTCTTTAAAAATGAACTATTTAATCATTTTATATTTATAAAATGTATCATTTTAGTCTTTTTATTTTTAAATTAAAATTCTTAAGTTTATTCTGAAATTTAGTAGGAAAGTTTACAACACGTAACTCTTCAATCTGAATGGTGAGATTATAAATCAGAAAATTTTACACCTTAAAATAAACTTAAGAATTTTGACTTAAAGACAAAATGACTAAAATTGTACATTTTATTAATATAGAAGAACTCAATAATTTATTTAAAAAAAATAAAAATATTCAAATTATTAAAATAAAAAGACTAAAATTACAATTAAGTATTTTTATTATTTTATTTAAAAGACGTAGACAAGATGAGTCACTTTAACATGACTCAAAAGATCATGTTACTTTGAAGTAGAGTGACATTTTTCTCAATATATCTAGCAATAATTTAATCAAATCTACCATGATAAAAAGTTCCTAAACTGTCTCATTTGTATGAATATTTTATAAAATTATTTTTTAATCATTTTGCAAAAAAAAAAAATAGACCTATGAGAGGGCTCCTCCTTTCGAAAATTATATTTTAAGATGCAAAAATTTAAATTTAATTCTTTTTGGCTTCCTAAATTTTAAAATAATATATATATGATCCCATAATATTAAAATTGTCAAATGACTTCTCCAAATCCCAATCCCAATTTCGTTCCCCCATACACAAATGGACAAATAAATTTCTTCAATCCTATTTCTAGTTTCATATGGTATGCATGTATTTGTCGTGGTGATCTTAATTTTTTTTTTGTTATCTTTTAATATTTAAAGGAAAATCTTCCTCTGCCCCTTCCCCTGAGGTGGCTCAGCTCGTAGGCAGATTGGTGAGAAATGATTGAGGTTTGATCTCGAGTAAGGTTATTGTGGTAGCCCCTTGCTAGAGTTTTCATCCCATTGATGTTCACATAGTAAAACTCTCTTACGAAGGAGTTAATTTATATTTTTCTTTTATTATATGAAAGTGCAAATATTTGAATCTTAAAAATTACCTAAATCTTTCATAACTAAATTATAGCTAGTGAACTAAATAGTTTTAGCTGAGTGCTACTAATAGCGTCTTGAGGGCTTGTGGGTTTTGATTTCAAATCCATAATCATAACTAAAAATATATAAAAAAAAAAAAAAAAAAATTATACCTAGTGGTCATGGCCAAAAAAAAAAACATACCTAGCGGCTTTGTAATTTAGACGTTGAAAAAATTAGTTGTGACATGTGAGTTCATGCATTGCACAAATTTGTAATAACACTTATAAGAGCATACATATAAAACTTCAAGTGTTAATTTTTTTTTTATTAATTTATTAACGTTACAACTTGTTATTTTAACATGAAATATAATATGGTTCAGTATTCTCTTTCTTTTGTTTAAATATTTCCAATCAATTTTCTTTTAATTTTTATTGTCATTTGATAAAAAAAAGTTATTGACAACAAAAAAACAATACAAATATGCCACTCATGCTCTATATGAAAGCTTGCTATTAGAAATGCTCTTATATTGGCTCATCAACATGGCTACTCTAGGATTATTGTGAAATAGATTCAAACGAAGCTCTGAAATTGTGTATTACTGAAACAGTCCCTAGCATCTTCTATGCAGCATTGTAAAATGATATTTGTCTTCCCTCTCAATTGGTCTGTTTAGCTAAGTGAGCCGATTTGTGAGAGGGGCATAAGTGATTAGGAATAATTCTCCACTACATGTTACTAAAGATCCCTAGGCTGATTCACTTTTCATTTCCTTTCTTATTTCACTCACCAAATAATAATATAGAATATCTCAGTGTTCCATAAATAAATTTGTTTTAGTATTTTAGCTATGACTTTATATTTAAATACGGAATTTACAAACCCTAAGAATGATTATGGTACCAAATGTTCCATAGATATCTAGGTAGGCTATATAAGTTTCACAAAAGCACACATATACATCAATATTTCATTTCCTTTCTTTTTCACTCACCAAATAATAATAAAGTATCCCAGTGTTCAATAAATAAATTTATTATAGTATTTTGGCTATGACTTTATATTTAAATAAGAAATTCACAAACCTTAAAAATGATTATGGTACTAAATATTGTTCAATAAACAATTCAAAAAAGCACACATACACATGCATAAATGAGATCTCATATGGCCAAACACCTCTAATTTCTACTTGTGGGAAGCCAGATAGGCAGTGAGAGATCTCCATAGAGAACTGATGAAGTTTTCCAATTGTATGAGACGAAGAATGAAGAGAGGATAAGATATATAGTCCTAACTGGGTCTACCTGGTATTCAAATTAAAAGGGGATGCCTTAATTTGTTTCCTGACTTAAAAAAATGGATTCATTTATTTGCTGATTACCCAATCATTGCAAATATTTATTTTTCCATTTAAGAGAACAAAAATTGAGTGTTGAATTAGATGGAAGAGATGGATAGAGAATTTTTACTTACCAAAATCTGAAAATCATTATGGGTGACATCCAAAATTAATTTCTCATTCAGAAGAACAGACAGGATCCATTGAACTCAAGTTTATCTAATTTATGAATTATATGGCAAGACAATTTAGGGTTTGTTTAGGAGTTACTTTGGAGGGGAAAGGAAATAAGAGGAGAGGAATAAAGCTTCCCTCTTTATTGTTTGGAAGATTTATCTTAAAAAATGAGAAGATACCAGTAGGCAAGATGCAACTCCTACACTCTTTTTTTGATCAATTTTTGTGTTCCTTCAAATTGAGGATTTTGGAGAGGAAATATATTAAAATGACTATTATACTCATTTATTTTTTTAAAATTCCTCACCCTTTATTAATTTAATTTTTTAGAAAAATATTTAATTTATTTTCTAGTTTTATTAATTGAATAGTTTAGAGAGAAAAAGAAATAAGTGTATTATATTATTTAATTTTATATTAAATATGTCTATTTTAATAATAAAGGGTAAACTAGTAAAAATAGTTTACAATAAGACTTTTCTTTTCTTTTCTCATTTTACTCATTTTAATCATCCAAACAAATGAAAGAAAAACCTCTTTATTTCTCTTCCCTTTCTTTCCTTCTCTTTCCTCTCATTTCTTTTCCTTTCACCTCACTTCACTCCCGAACAGACCCTTAGGGAAGGAATGGGGTGATGTCCAATGATTAGGCCACTTGGAATATCCTCTCTTCTCTTTTCCTTTCCCCTCACTTCACTCCTAAATAGACCCTAAGGGTATGTTTGGGAGTTCTTTTGGAGGGGAAAGGAGAGGAAAGGAGAGGAATGAGAGAGTCCACTCCCTTGTTTGGGAGTTTTAAGTTTGAAAGGGGAAGGAGACCAAGGGTTAAACTTTGACCCTTGCACTCCTTTTTTCATTCACAAATTTCAACCCCCCAAATTGGGGGGTTTGGAGGGGTAGAGAATTAATTTACTAATTTACCCATACTGTCTGCCACCATTGAATTGTTGGATAAGAAAAGAAAGCAAAAAAGTTGAAGTTTTATGTTTAAATTGTAATTCTTTTATATTTCTAATTAAAAATTTTAATTATATCCATCTAATGAAAAAATTATAAATAATCCCTTTTATCATCACTCTAATTTAATTAATTGCAACCCATAAAGCAATAGAATTTGCATAATTTTTCAGATGCACAGTTTATTTTCTTTTTGAAAATATATAGTATATTAATTTTTTTATGACTCATTAGAAGCAATAAGTGTATATTATATATTAATAATTTAATATTTATGAAATTTTACTTTTTTATGAAAATGTACTTAATTAGAGTATGAATTCGGTTATTGTCAATTTTTATTTTTTTAATAAATAAATAATAATTACATTTATAATTAAAAAAATTGAATTAGAAAAAAAGAGTGAAAAGATAATAAAGGGTAAACTAGTAAAAATATTTTACAATAAGACATTTCCTTCCCTTTCCTTTCCTTTTCCTCATTTTAATCATCCAAACAAAGGAGAAGAAAACTCCTCCCTTTCATTTCCCTTCCTTTCCCTCCCTCTCCTCTCCTCTCCTCTCCTCTCCAAAAAACTCCCAAACAGAGCCTTAGAAAGGAATGGAGTGATGTCCAATGATTAGGCCACTTGGAAGATGGGAAGTCAATATTCTTCTTAGAGAAAGGGTCCCTATCCGAATCCCCACCCACCCCAATAACGTTAGCTATACCCAAATGATAAAATAAAGCCTAACAAAATTTAACAAGTTGCAAACAAAGGTTGTTGCATTGTTGGGTTCGAGATGCATTCCCCTTTAAATTGAACCAAGGCCAACCCATTTAGGGCTATATTTCTCATCATCTCTTCGTTCTCCGTCTCTCACACTGAGATCTCATCAACCATAGTTTGGCATGAGAATTGAGAAGTGGCAGTGACATCTCATGTGTCCTCCCATGGCTTTTCCACAAAGAGAAAATTAATTATGGGTGTTTGGCAAAGTCTGAGCACCTTTACGGTGGAAAAGCCATGGAGGCCACATGAGATCTCATCTCACTTCGCCATAACGCGCAACCATTTCTGCACTCGGTCTCTCAATTGGATTTACCAATGATTTCCTGTGTAAATGATATCTATTTCAATGAGGAACAGCAAGATGTGCACCTTATGAGTAACAATGCTATGATCTTCAATGCCAGAAGCTCAGTATGTCAGAGTGATAGGACCAGATGCAATTAAAAGCATAATCCTAAGCATTGTAGTTTACTGTCTAATTAAGCTATAGTTATATGTAGTGTCTAAAAAGATCTAGGTTTTGTATATGGCCTGCAAACATTATTGTACAATTAACCCGCGCCAAGTTCAACATAACACCATTCTTATAAGTATAGGTTAATCAGATAATGAACTATATAATGCTCAGGATAATGTTTATAATTACATTTGATCCTACCACTCTCTAGTATAGAGTTTTTGGATTGAAGACACACTACAAGAAAAAGTGATTTTTCTCACCGACAAAGTCCATGAGAAACACGTTTATCATGGAATTTCTCACGGACTTTAAGGTAAAAGAAAAATAGGCGTGACAAAAGGGATTTCTCACGGACATACAACATTGTAGTATGTCCATGAGAAATTATCACAGAGGTTTTTCCGTGAGAGTTTCTTTTTTTTTTTTTAGCTAAATATGACTATTTTTTTTTCTAAATAATTAATTATTAGTTTCAATGAAAGACATTATATATAAAAATAACTGAATTTTATTAATCAAATGTAATTACAATAAAAAAAAATTATACAATGAAGGAAAAAAAATACACTACAATAAACTAAACCCTAGTCTCTTATGTCGTCGTCTCTCAAGTCCCCGACTGAGTCATCATAATCATCAACTGGGTGTTGTGGGGCCGCACCATGACCCTGCTATAGTAGCTATGCTAACATCGTAGCATGCTGCTTNATCAGATAATGAACTATATAATGCTCAGGATAATGTTTATAATTACATTTGATCCTACCACTCTCTAGT
Source organism: Cercis canadensis (assembly GCA_003255065.1). Taxonomy (NCBI): domain Eukaryota; kingdom Viridiplantae; phylum Streptophyta; class Magnoliopsida; order Fabales; family Fabaceae; genus Cercis; species Cercis canadensis. Next base: position 479,629 of record QAOA01008053.1, on the reverse strand, counting down.
ATAGAGTTTTTGGATTGAAGACACACTACAAGAAAAAATGATTTTTCTCACCGACAAAGTCCCTGAGAAACACATTTATCATGGAATTTCTCACGGACTTTAAGGTAAAAGAAAAATAGGCGTGACAAAAGGGATTTCTCACGGACATACAACACCGTAGTATGTCCATGAGAAATTATCACAGAGGTTTTTCCGTGAGAGTTTCTGTTTTTTTTTTTAGCTAAATATGACTAATTTTTTTTTCTAAATAATTAATTATTAGTTTCAATGAAAGACATTATATATAAAAGTAACTGAATTTTATTAATCAAATGTAATTACAATAAAAAAAAAATTATACAATGAAGGAAAAAAAATACACTACAATAAACTAAACCCTAGTCTCCTATGTCATCGTCTCTCAAGTCCCCGACTAAGTCATCATAATCATCAACTGGGTGTTGTGGGGCCGCACCATGACCCTACTATAGTAGCTATGCTAACATCGTAGCATGCTGCTTTGTGGATGTGCCAGATCCCCGAAGAGCTTGGACCAATGGCATGAGCAAGGACAGTTGGGAGGAGCTCTTACATCTCCTGTGACATGGCGGCCATCTGCAACAAACCTCCAACATTTGAGGGTGTGCATGGTCAGAGGGCTAGGATCCCTGTGGTTGGGCTGAGTCCAACAGGCCAGCCTCAGAACCCATGCCATAAACTTGGCCTTTCTTGTTCTTGTCGCCAACGACGTCAAGCTATAAATCGTTGTCGTTGACAGAAGATAATGAGGACTAGGCCTGACTCTCATATTAGCGCCTTTCATACTCAGTCTGCAAAGATAAAAGAAGAAAGTTAATACGAAATAATAAACTTATAATTAATATTTTTAAACCTCTTAAAGAACTTCGAAAATACTTACATAAGTGGATTGAGCCCGTGGATGGACCCAGCCCTTTCTTGCACTATGTTGGAGGTGACAAAAGACCTTCGATGCGTTGGTCTTCTCCCCAACTCCTTCGTCTACAAAAAAAAAAAATTCAACCGTTAGTAAACATAAATAAATTAATTTTTAAACATCTTAAATGAAAGAACATTATTAAAAGAAAAACTTATCAGCCTTCTTTTGTGTTCGGAGACGGTGATTGAACTGCCCCCTGTGATAGGCCTAGCCCTAATCCAATGAGTGGTTCTTCTTATTCCACTATGAGACCGTCTTGTACTCTTCAAAGGCCCATTTAATTCTCAAGGCCCCTAACAAAGTAGGCGACAACCATTTGCCCCTCATCTTCCCCTTCTTGATGTCTTGGAAGGAGGCACAAATGTTGTTGCGACACTTTGCGAGCCAAATCTTACGAATCTAGCTCTCAAATTGCGGGTCCTCTACACATTTCCTCTACATTAGAAAATATAAGATCAAGGTTAATAAACATTAAAATTAAGTTAATTTAAAATAAAGTAAAATTAAATAAGTTAAAATTATTACTTTGAACTTTGTCCATTAGAGTTCCTTTATCTCATCAGGAACATAGGTGAAATTGGTCCAGGCGCCCTCAAATTTTGACTTATAGATAGTTGAAAGGAAGTTCATGGGCTCCTTAGACGAAAGAAAGCTGCAAAAAAAAGAATAAATTNCTTAGACGAAAGAAAGCTACAAAAAAAAGAATAAATTCTTATAAATGAGAAAAACTTTAAACCCTAAATAAAAAATCAGAACTAGGTATTAAAATATACTTACTCCTTCTTCTCGTATGGTCAAATCCACATTTGACCATCAGCTGTTCGGGAGCCGACGATGTGGATCTCAAGGTGGGGGCTCCTGAGTACCCCTCATGTGTCACACTAGGCGACGGTGTGCGCACTAACCTGGGGGTCGGCATAAACAAAGACAAGGCCGAGTTGGTCTGAGAAGGCCGAGCAATAGTCTTGCCTTTGTCTTCTGGGAGGGCTCTGATGCTGGAGATAAGCACCTACAATCGTCTGACATTTGTCATACAAAAAATATATATTAAGAAGGCAATTATGTATACAATAAAATCACTAACCTTAAATTACCATAATCCAAACCCCAAACCCTCCTTAAACCCTTAAATCCTAACCCTTAATTACATAACCTAAATCTCAAACCCTAAACCTAAACCCCTTAAATCCTAAACCTTAAACTCAAACCTCAAACCCTAAACACTAAGTCATAACCCAAACTCCAAAGTCCCAAACCATAACCCTGAACCCCTTACATCCTAAACACTAAACCCAAACCCTACTATACCTAAATTACCATAACCTAAACCCTTTAAATTCTAAACCCAATCCCAAAACCCCCATAAACCAAATCCTAAACCCTAACCCTAAACCATTTAAATCATAAACCCTTAACTTAAAGCCAAACCCTAAACACTAAACCCCTTAAATCACTAAACTCTATCCTAAACCCCAAACTCTATCACCAAACCCTAAATACTAAACTCTAAACCCTAAATCCTAAACAAAAATTTTGACAGAGTCTCCCCTAAAACTTGAACAGTCTAGGAATTAAAATTCTACACAATTACACATGAACTCAGTCACAAAACCATAAGTTAAAATTAACTAGTTGTATAAGTAAAAATTACATAACAATAGTAAAGATTACAAAACAAATTCTACACCATTCAAACAAAAAAAAAAAAATCCATAATTATTCCACATCAATAATATAACAAAAATCCAAAATTAATCATAACAGATGATATGAAATTCCTTCTCAATTTCACTAACCTAAATTCAGTCATAGACCTACACTATTTAGCTACATCCAAAATAACTCCTATACTATCTAAAATAACTAATAAATATTCTAAACAGCTAAAACATATAACATGCATGCAAATTGATAGACAATTCATCATAAAAAAATGCATGAAAAATTAGAGACAAGAGAAGGATAGTCAAACCTACCTCAAATTGCCAAAAATGCAAAAAATGGTCTAGTAGAGAGGCTTAGGGTGGGGTGCGACACAAAACCCAATAGAAAGAGGGGAACATGGTGTAGGAAGGTTGGCGCAGGAAGAAATGGCAGAGGAGATGAAGAAAGGAGGTAAGTGAAAATGGAGGCTACGGCTGCACAGAGGGGATGAAGTGCAAGTTTTCTCATGTATTTTATATCCTGAATTTAAAATTTAAATGAAATAGTGCGCTACATTTTCTCACAGACTTTCTTGTAGAATTTCTCACAGATTTGGCATGGCATGAGAAATTCCATGAGAAATTTTGAAGTTTCTCACGACTAAGTCCGTGAGAACTGTAAACACATTTATGGTTACGGTTGGGACACCATTTCTCACGAATTTTCTCATGGTTAGCTCTATCCATGAGAAAGTCCATGAGTTCTCAATAATTACTTTCCATGAGAAAGTCCGTGAGAAATGTTGCGTCTTTCATACAGATTTTTTGTTTGTGAGAAATTTCGGTGACTAAAGAACTTTTTTCTTGTAGTGACCATAGCGTTGTTGTACATAAGGTACAAATCTTGATGTAGATCATCAAAATAGTCATAGATATCAATTAACGCAAGGGAAAATATTACATATTAAACATTAAAGTCATGAGACATTCAAAGTATTGTCTTGAGACATGGGATATACCATTACATCAGTTTTGTCTTAGATTTTTTTTTTGACAGTATTACTTTAAACTAGTTGTATTCAATTAAAAAGCATTAGAACACGTACTGACAATTGAAGTCATTTATACTACGATATGAATAATGAAATGTAAAACAAAAAGAGTGTAAGTAATTATTTGGGATTTTTCTTTAAACGTATGACATTCCATTGAGTCCTTTAACTATTGTGGTTGCATTCATTTTTTTTTTTTTAATGTAATTTTTCAGGCAGCTTAACAATAAATTGATTCTTACCAACACAGGTTTCTTTCATAAAATGAATTTATGCAATCTATATAATGACTTCTCTAAGTTTTTTACTTCATTCTACCAATCTCCACAATAAGGGACCAAACAGAAGAAAATATTCTCTGACCGACAAATTTAAAGTAGATAACAATTTTATATAATAATGATGAGAAGTAGGAGGCATACCAGGAAAATCCAGTTAGAGTCATGATGCAAATGCAGTGGTTATGTTCCTTGATGAGCACCATTAGTATCTGGGGCCAGCGCGGTGGCAGCTCATGCCATTAGGCATGCAGTGAACTTGGGGTCATGAGACATAATTCCTGTGTGCCCTTGTTAGTGGTTTTTCCTTTTCCAAAACAATGCTCTCTTTTGTTACAAAAAACTAAATAAATAAATAAAATTTGGTACAAGTAACATTATTAATCCACATGAGTCAGGACCAAGAACTTTCTTTGAATAAAAGAATACCTGTTCATTTGATCTTCTATTGGAGTTTGATGGCACAAATTCTTGAGTAATAAACCAATTAAAGAATGGAACTGATGAATGCCATTCAACAAGTAATTTCTCATAATGTTATCTTTCATCATATTAATTTCTTCTACTTGCTTTTACTTCAAAATCTTCATTTCTTCCTCTAGTGTTTGAACAAATTCATGACATGACGTATCAAATTTTAAATTTCTCAAAAGAGATCCAATTTCTCCCCCATTGAACTTCTGTAATAGGAAATTGCTGAAAGATGCTGGATACAGCAAAAGGATAAACAAGAAGAGTGACTAAGAGATGTCATGTGTGATTCTGAGGAACAGTTCTGTGTGCTTGAGTACATGGGTTGAAAGACAGCAACATCAAGTTTCTAGAGAAAAATGTAAAATGAAAATATTATATATGACGCGTATATACTTGACCTAGATCATAGGATCAAAGGTAATATATGGTAGTGGTTAAAGAAATAGCGAAAATATATATAGGCATATCATAAAGTATTTATATGTGAGAGCAAGAGTGGACATCATCTTAACTTGAACAAAATACTCATGATATTGTGATAATCAAAGTGATGTATGGTAAAAAAAAAAAAAAAATTAAAATGATGGGAGGAGAGAAATACTAAGAAAGTATGGAAACATGCAACGTATCAATACATATACCTCTTCTATATGGATTGCATAGTTTCATCAATTCACCATACCCTATTTGTGTATCTGTCTTCATTAATCCGACTGATTAACATAGAAAATTTAAAAATCCAAAAAAATGATAGCAATGACTACTTATTTATTACGTTCAAAATAATAAGAATTTGTTTGCAACTTATAGTACCTTAAGTTAACATTAAACACAAAATCTAGACGTATAAAGCTTCCACAATTAAGCATCAAACAATGAAAATTAAGCCATGGAAGAACAAAAAGATTATGCTGATTTTTAAAAAGTTATTCTCACTGGCTCACATGTAAGCTTCCATTTTGCCATCCACTTCACAATTTTCAAAATGAGTGAAATTCAACACAATCATCAGGGAACCACATCAATCCTGATATAAAGCAAGGTTAGATATCTTACCAAAAAAACAAAAAAAGCAAGGTTAGATAACATGTAAAATATGAAAACATTGCAAAGATATTCTTCAGTATAATCAAAGTGCACCCAGCAACGATATGATCAAATAATTAAAAGATATTCATATTTTAAATGGTAGGGATAAAAGAAGATCTTGGTGGCTTACCATTTCATGATAACGACAATTGAATTATTGATCTATCACGTAAAAATGTAGATCAACAAATGGCGGACATCGATTTTAATACAAACATTATGTGCCAAACCTGCATTTTGGAAGAGCAGAATCTAGATGATCTTCATTATTCTGATTAGTGATTACAGTTTTTGTAAAAGATTTTCCACAACAACCTTTCTCCATGCTCTTTTTTTTTTTTTTTAACCTATAGAGAAGTAGTGACTGCATTTGCAATTGAAAAGATTTGAACCAAGGAAGGGAATGAAGAAAGTAGTCTTATGACTAGAAGCACACTCCACTGAGCTAGAACTCTTCTTCCTTTCTACATACTTTTGTTGCTTGTCCGGGGTCAGTTGCTATAGGAGTAGAACCTAAATGAAAAGAAAAGGAATCAACATCAAATCAGATGAATATTACCATATATAATGAACAAACAAATTTTTTTTAGAAATATAAATGTGGCCCTTAAGCAATGTGTTAATGTAATCTTGTCCAACCTTAGAGCAAACTAGGGGTGTACAAAACTGACCAAACCGAGCCAAAACCGACTTCAAACCGATGAAAATCGGTTCAAAATTTGCTAGAACTGGTTCAAACCGAACCAAACCAATTTTAGTATATGTATACTTTTTAAAATATATTTTACATTTTTTATGTTAATATTTAACATACTTAGTTGTGTTAGCTTGTTGGACTCTTATATCTTTACTAATCCTAATAAACCAAGATCAAAACCAACCATGCCCATTTTTCTTTCTTGTTTCATTTTAAATATTGGGCTTGTTCTTATCTGGCCCAAATTGATGTTTGGCTATAGCATTAAAACTAGGGGAATGATGAAGCCAAAGCAAACAAATCCATAGAAAGAAGAAAAAATAAATTGAACCAACTTGAACCGAACCGCTTAAACCGACATGCCATTTTTGGTTCGGTTCGGTTCGATTTGGTTTGGTTTGGTTTGGTTCATGAACCAAAGTGCACAATTTCGATTCGTGTTTTTTTTGAACCGACTCCATCGGTTCTGTTCATAAAAACCTTTGAACNCAATTTTAGTATATGTATACTTTTTAAAATATATTTTACATTTTTTATGTTAATATTTAACATACTTAGTTGTGTTAGCTTGTTGGTCTCTTATATCTTTACTAATCCTAATAAACCAAGATCAAAACCAACCATGCCCATTTTTATTTCTTGTTTCATTTTAAATATTGGGCTTGTTCTTATCTGGCCCAAATTGATGTTTGGCTATAGCATTAAAACTAGGGAATGATGAAGCCAAAGCAAACAAATCCATAGAAAGAAGAAAAAATAAATTGAACCAACTTGAACCGAACCGCTTAAACCGACATGCCATTTTTGGTTCGGTTCGGTTCGATTTGGTTTGGTTTGGTTTGGTTCATGAACCAAAGTGCACAATTTCGATTCGTGTTTTTTTTGAACCGACTCCATCGGTTCTGTTCATAAAAACCTTTGAACCAAACTAAACTGAACCGATTGACACCCCTAGAGCAAACTCATTGTCCTTTCCACCATATGCTTTCATGACCCTTCACATGTACAGCCCAATGGTGGCTTTCCTTTGATATTTCTCTATCAATAAGTCTTCAAGGAAATTAACGAGGATCTCTGATTGGGAGAGACTGAGAGAATAGTCAAGAGAGATGATAAGAGATAGCAAATAGTTTGCCTAAGTTTCAATTTAAAGGGAAGGCATTTAATGCACTCATTTAAATTTTGATTAGTAGGTGTTTAATGCACTCATTTAATTTTTGATTGGCAGGTGTTTAATGCACTCAATTAATGCATTCATTTAATTTTGAGAGAAGATATCATATGAGCTTGATGAGTTGGCTGCAGGTTTGTTACAAAAGAATGAGAGGCTAAAGTTTGTATTGGATTGAAAAAATAGCATGAGTATTGGGTGAAAATAAAAAAAGGAAAGTAAGGCATATTTGTTTGGGCTCTCAATTATTCCATTAATTTATGACTAGTGCATTAGGTGAAAAGGATGTAAAGAGACGCTCTCATCGAAATCTGAATGCCATTATTGTAGTACAAAAAATTGTTTAGTAACATTAAAAGATACCTTATAATCCACATATTGGATAAAGTTTACTTCAACACATCATATATCTTCTTCCTAATAAAAAATTAATTTTCAATATCATATGACTTTCGAATTTTGCTAACTACAATCCTATCCACATTTGTTCCATCCAATGAACCATTCTCATTTGTTAGCTCTTTTGAATTTAGGAGTCAAAATATGTGCATTAGTTGAGTGCCCAATGAAATCCACCGTGCTGTCCCATTGTGTAACGCAAATTTGAAAGATTTTTTCTTTTGGCAATTTGTGTAAAAGGATACAAACTAATGCATCCCCTTTAAATTGAATCCTAGGCAGGCCCAGTTAGAGCTAGCCCCTTACCATCTCTTCATCCTTAGCCTTTCACATTCACAAAACTGTTATGCAATTAAGGAAAGAAAGAACTAAAGTAGAGAGAAAAACACAATGAAAGAAAATGATAGACTACAGTACATGGTTTCATTAATCATGAGCCTTTATATAGGCAAATACACAATCGATAAAACAAAAGAATAGGAACAACTGAGTCCACTACTTTAACCATTACCCATAATTCTCTAATGGTTAAAATAAAGGCTCAAAGCATGAACCCACTAACAACACGAAACCATCAAACTCCAATAGACTAGGTAAAAGCTAAAATCCAGGACACGTGCTACACTATAGAACCACTAGCAATAAACTCATGTTGGCCAGGACAATGACTTAATAATAATATTTTCAACAATCCCTCCCTTAAACTGAAATTATTCAAATATTCAGTTTAAAGAATTTCAATACTGCTTGTCTCTCCTATACAACCTTCTTCTTCCTTCTCTCGCCTCTGCAAGATCCACAAGCAAACCCTAGCGAAGAGAGAGGCGAGAGGAAATCGCACCGCAACGCACACAAACTCCTTCTCTCACCTCGCTTCTTCCGATCCATTTTCTGCGTATCAGAGATCGTAAGTGATGGCGTCTTCAGAGCAGCAAGCCCAAGCCAGAACCACTCCTGCAGCTATTGTTGTAGGTAATGCCTTTGTTGATCAGTACTACCATATGTTGCATGAAAGCCCCGAGCACGTGCATCGGTTTTACCAGGATGATAGTAAGCTAGGTCGTCATGAAAAAAATGGTTTCATGGGTATTGCTACAACAATGCAAGGAATTAACGAGAAGATACTATTGATGGGTTATTCTGAATTCAATTCAGAGATCATATCTGTGGATGCACAAGAATCTTATGGTGGGGGAGTCCTTGTCTTGGTCACTGGTTTTATGACCGGAAAGGACAATTTGAGGCGGAAATTTACACAATGTTTCTTCCTTGCGCCTCAGGACAAGGGATCCTTTGTTTTGAATGATGTTTTCAGATATGTAGATGAAAATGAAAACCAAGGGTCTGCTGATGATGTTGAATCTCCTGTAACTCCTGACCAGGATCCTTCTGTGCATGTTCCTGAGCCAGAGGTCACAAAAGCTGAGGATGTTGATGGGGAGGAAGTATACAATCCTGAGAATGGGCAAGCTTCAATTGAAGAAGAGGAACCACCTGTTCCTGTGGTTGTTGATGAAATTCCTGATGATTCACAGATGGTGGCTGGATCTACATCTAAAATTGAAGAAGTTCCCAAGAAGTCATATGCCTCTATTGTTAAAGTCATGAAGGAGAGTGCCGCACCATCTTCCACATTGACAGTTGCTCCTGTGAAACCTGCCCCAAAGAGCCAAGAGCAACAGGTGACTGCTGCACCTTCAGCACCTAGCGTGTCTGAAGCCACTGGTTCTAGTGCAAATGCTAATGGAAGTGGAAACAATCAAGAAACTGAAGCTGAAGGTTATTCTATTTACATGAAAGGTCTGCCATCAATTGCGACACCTTTCCTCCTAGAGAATGAGTTCAAGAAGTTTGGAACTATTAAGAGCGGCGGTATCCGAGTCAGGACCCAAAAGGGATTTTGCTTCGGGTTTGTGGAGTTTGAAGAGGCAAGTGCTGCACAAAGTGCGATTGAGGCTTCACCAATTATGATCAATGGGCGCCCTGTTGTTGTTGAAGAAAAGAAGTCAATAAATAGAGGGAATAGCAGGGGACGATTCTCCTCAGGAAGGGGTGCAGGATTCAGGAATGAGGGAGCAAGAGCGCGTGGAAACTATGGAAAACTTCATTAAAATCTATGGAGAATGAGAGAGTTAACAACAGGCATAGCCACATATTTGAGGTGGTGTTTGCTCTTCTGTGAGTTGGGTTTTTCGTTGGGATTCTCCATCTTTACCGGGTTCAGCATGAAAGTCAAGAAATCATTGTTCAATGAGGAAGACATGAAGATGGAGATCCGATTGGAAAGCCCCACTGTGCTAGTATATAGATTTTGCTAAACACCCCCCACAAAGCAATGAAGAACTTTCAGGGGGCGTTTCCAATTGGATTTCCTTATCTCCATCGTCATCTTTCCACACAGCTTCCATCCCAGAGAGCAAAACACATGCAGCATTTCTGATCCTTGAACCACAATTTCTTGACTTTCATCCTGGTGAAGAAAGTGAATCCCAATGAAAATCCCTACTCGCAGAAACTAATGACTGAACTCTCTTACTCGATCCCCTAACTTGTGTTTCATTAGTATTATTTTTGGGATAATTCATTCTACCATGTTGTTAGATATTCAAGTGGAATTTATAACGGGGTTACTTCCTCTGATTATGTTGATTCCCTTCACTTACTGCTTGATTAAGATGGTCATTATGTCTAAGTCCTTAGTTTGATGAAATTTATATCTATTTTATTATCTGATTATCGTATTCTTTCTTGTTGCACTGTAATTTATATTGAAGGACACATATCTTCAACTTTTCTCTTTTTTCATGTTACCCAAACTTATTGTATAAGAGGATTCAAGTAGTCCATCCCAGGACTGCTGGACTGGATTAATTTTTAAAATTTTTGAATGCAACGTATAATGGAAGAGGATCACATTTAAGTGGACGACAGTAACTTTTTCAATATCACACTGTCTTTGTGTTCTTTTCCCTTCATGGTTTAATTTTCAAAGTTTAACATTTCCTTTGTGGAAGCCTTTGTATATCCAGAGTTGGAGTTCATTTTTCGATTTATATTTTAGGTTGCACAGAAGTTCTGAAAACGTTTGTGAAGGTGCATCAATGCATATGATAAAAGAAGCGGGGCAGGGCCATGTCCAGATATCCATCAAAATTTTTTGGTACTATTTCTTGGGTTTAATGCCACTGCCTTTTCTTTCTATTCAGCTACTGCTCCTATAGGAATGGAAATTAAACCCAAAGAAGCAACGTAACTATGTGAAAGATGATCTCCTCTCATAACTAGAGGTGATGGCTCTCCTATCACTAGCGTCAAGACTTCATGGTGTGACCATGGATCATTGCCTAGTCGCAGATTCGGTAGCACATTAGGGCAGGAGATTTCACTTAATAACTTAAGGTTTTTGGGTTGAATTGGTTCATTGACAAATATGAGTAACAGCCACTCTCCAGCTCCTTGAGAGGAGATCTAATATCAGAGAGGATGGCAAAGTGAGGGCAGGTCCACGTTGTACTGATTAACTTTTTTCTTTCCATATAATTGTCATAATAGATAAATTGGATTAGAATGCCTCATATATATTATTGCTAACAAAAAATTAATTTTGATATTACACATAATGACTTTGAGATTATGGTAAGTAAAATCCTATATTCGTATCTGTTCCTAATACACCACTATCATTTTTTACCTCTCTTGAATAGAAAACAACTAATTAATATGTGAATTAATTGGGTGCCCAATAATATCCTCCATGGTTTCCCTTCTTGAGGTTCAAATTCAAACAACTTTTGCCGAGCCTTTTATTGGCCATTTGTGCAAAAAAGGAAACAAATTAATGCATCCACCAACCACAGGCAGACCAGTTAGGGCTATATAATTCTGACATCTTCACTCTGTTCTTTCAATAAGAGAACTTTGTTAATTTCAGTGAGTTCTCGCATGTCCTTCAAGGGACTTTCCAGAGAGAATTAATTTTGGGTGCATTGCAAGCTCTAAATCCTTACATAATGGAAAATCCTTGGAGGGCATATGATATCTCACTTTGAAATTTTCAGTCACTATTTATCCTTCAGTAAGCGAACTTCATTAATTTCACTGTGAGTTCTCACATGTCCTCTAATAGATTTTTCAGAGAAAAAAATTAATTTTGGGTGTTTTGCAAGCTTTGAACACTTACATAATGGAAAATCCTTGGAGGGCACATAAGATTTAATTTTGAAATTTTTAGTCACTGTTTATCATTTAGTGGGAGACCTTCATTAATTTCACGGTGAGTTCTCCCATGTCCTCTAATGGATTTTTCAGAGAAAAAAATTAATTTTGGGTGTTTTGCAAGCTTTGAACACTTACATAATGGAAAATCCTTGGAGGGCACATAAGATTTAATTTTGAAATTTTTAGTCACTGTTTATCATTTAGTGGGAGACCTTCATTAATTTCACGGTGAGTTCTCCCATGTCCTCTAATGGATTTTTCAGAGAAAAAAATTAATTTTGGGTGTTTTGCAACCTTTGAACACTTACATAATGGAAAATCCTTGGAGGGCACATAAGATTTAATTTTGAAATTTTTAGTCACTGTTTATCATTTAGTGGGAGACCTTCATTAATTTCACGGTGAGTTCTAACATGTCCTCTAATGGATTTTTCAGAGAAAAAATTAATTTTGGATGTTTTGCAAACTCTGAACACTTACATAATGAAAATACTTGTAGGGCATATGAGATTTCATTTTGAAATTTTCAGTCACTGTTTATCATTCAATCGGAGACCTTCATTAATTTCATGGTGAGTTCTCACATGCCCTCTAATGGATTTTCCAAAGAAAAAATTAATTTTGGGTGTTTTGCAAGCTCTGAACATTTACATAATGGAAAATCCTTGGAGGGCATAGGAGATCTGCTTTTCAAAATTTCAGTCACTGTTTATCATTCAGTCAGAGACCTTTCTTAATTTCACAGTGAGTTCCCACATGTCCTCCAAGGGATTTTCTGGAGAGAAAATTAATTTTGAGTGTTTTGCAAGCTCTAAACGCTTACATAATGGAAAATCCCTGGAGGACATATGAGACCTCACTTTGAAATTTTCAATCACTGTTTGTGAAAAAATTAATTTTGGGTGTTTTGCAAGCTCTAGACACTTACATAATGGAATATCCCTGATGGCACATGAGAACTCATTTTGAAATTTTTGTCAAGAAACCATATTACCCAAAAGCTTAAGCAGCACTTAATTAAGAAAGTGAAGACGGAAAGATTTGATCTCCTGACTGCTTAGTCAAAGAGGCTGTGATACTATATCAAGAATTGATTCAACCCAAAAACTTAAATTGTAAGGTAAAGGTCCAAGAATTATCTTATATCTAACGGTTTTCAATCATTGTTTATCATTCAGTCAGAGACCTTCCTTAATTTCAGTGAGTTCCCACATGTCCTCCAAAGGATTTTTCGGAGAGAAAATTAATTTTGGGTGTTTTGCAAGCTCTGAACACTTACACCGGAGGGCATATGATATCTCACTTTAAAATTTTCAGTCACTTTTTATCATTCAGTTAGAGACCTTCGTTAATTTTACAGTGAGCTCTCATATGCATTCCAATGGTTTTTCCAGAGAGAAATTTATTTAGGGGTGTTTGGCAAGCTCTGAAAACCTATTTAATTGTAAATCCATGGAGCGCATATGAGATCTTACTTTAAAAATTTTACTCATCATTTCTCTTCAAATAAGAGAACTTTGCTAGTTTTTTAGTGAGTTCTCATATGCCCTCCAATGGCTTTTTTCGTGAAGAGAAAATTAACCGGGGGTTTTGGCTAGCTATGAACACTTAGAATGGAAAAGCTATGGAAGCCATATGAGATCTCACTTCTAAAATTTTACTCTACAATTCTTTTTCATGAAATAGCTTTGTTAATTTTCACTGAGAGATCTCATTTGCCCTCTGTTGGCTTTTCCACGGAGAACATTTATATAATGCAAAAGCCATGGAAACCATATGAGATCTCACTTTGAAAAGTTCTCTTTATATCTTTTTCAATAGAACTTTGTTGATTTCACAGTGGGATCTCATATGCCTCCCAATGGCTTCTCTAGAGAGAGAAAATTGATTGTTAGGAAACACAGAGACTGACACGTGACACGACACAACATATATAGGACACGAGAAAATACAAAAAATGAAGAACATGACACAACATGTACGTGTCTGTGTATAATTTCATCAAACAATACACAAAATTCTGAATAGATTTATATTAAATCAAAAGGCTTAACCATTTACATAAGAATATCATATTGATATATTTATCAACCCGTGTCCTAAAGTGATTCTATTTACTTCTATCATATTTCTTGAGGAAAGAAATTGATGGAGAGTTGCAGACCTTAGGGTTTAGTCACACTCAAAGGCTCAAAACAAGAGAATAACTAAAAATTCCTGACGCAGCGAAATAGTTAAGAAAGGAACCTCAAACACAAACCGTATAATGCTCAAAGAAAGTGAATAATATTCTGAATACGGCTACAATGAAAGATAAAGCTTAAGTACTAAAAGAAAACCCTAAAACATTACAAAAAAAAATCAGCAAACTAGAAAACAGCCCAAAACAGACGTTTCTGAGAGATTTTGGGCCCAAAAAGGCCTCAACCGGGTAGCCTTGGTTGCCACGACGTGGGCCTCTGAATGAGCTTCGAAACGGCGGGTCATGGGCTTCGTAACTCCACCCGAGCTGAAAGTTACGCCTATATTACTGAAACATGTCAATTAGGGCCTATTTTCTTTTGCGCTTTATTATGCTCTGTCCGATCCATGAAATCTCTTGAGACCTGATCCACGTCAATTCCTCTTTGGTTTTTTCATTGAATCAGAAATTATGAAAGGTGGATGATAAATTTCAGTCATTTTCTCATTTTGTCTTCTTCCACAGCTACCTAAACCTCTCTCGCCTTCCACACACTAGTTTTGTAAGGAATCAGAGAAGTCGTATGGTATTTTAATTCTTTTAACTTTTCAAAGCATTAGGAAAAAAACCAGTAATTGCAAAAAAAAAACACTAGCTTCCTAAAAATTTTGAGTATAGACTTCAGATTAGTAGCTGAAAAGATCATCAAGTCAGAATAGAAAGACCAAAGATGTAAGCATGCCAAAATTTGCTGCGAAATAAAAACACTAAAAAAAATCCTTACACTTTGTGCACGCTACTTACAGCAGTTTATATTAATTATGATAATATTTTTTAATCATCATTTCTTATATATTTATGCACATAATGCAACCAAGTCCGCTTTTCAAGTTTGCTGATGTGATGTGAATAAAAGTAATATATAAACAACATTAATTACTTAATGCTTATGAACTAGGATTTGCAAGCTAAGAATGGACCTAAAGAAAAGGCTATAGATACGTGCGCATGCTACGTGACCCAGTGATATAAATTCCTTCTTGTTAACGCAGTGGATGCACCATAATGTCGTTAGTTCGGTTTCCTCTATTGATTATCAGTTGTTAGAATTCGTACAAGTGATTATTGAAGAAAATGACACATTGAAAGCTTGCTAGAGAAGACATGTGGAAAGGTTATTTTTCCTTTTACCTTTTCTGTTGTTGCCGGCTAATGACGCAAAAGGTTTGTTGGCGGAGCTCTAGATGAATAAAGAAAGCGTGAGAAGTACATGTGTCAAATAAAACAAAAGGGAACGGCTTTGGGCGGAAAAAGAGAGGGAGAGTGGGGCTGAAACAATGGAGAAGAAAAGAATAATGATTGGAATGACTGTACTTTCTTTTTTTCTTTCTCTTTTTGTAAATACAAAGGAATAATTATACTTTAATCTTGGTGAAGTAAAGTACATTTATCTTCCTTGAACTGAAAGGCAAATGAATAATAAGAGGGGAGATTAACACTGGCAAAATTGAATAGGAATGGAGAGAAAGTGAGTGCCAAATGGAGACCATCAATTTTGGATTAGTTGCAGGCTCTCAACACAACAATGAATTCATTGTCATTCGTCAAGATGGCCAATTTGATGTAAGTACCTTCAATGACATATTCAGATTAAGATTTTAAATTGCGCTCTGAAAATATAATACGTTCTATTTTCGTGGCTATCGCAACCAGACTTTACCTCAGTTGTAGTCCTCATCAATTTGTTTTTATTTTTCATTCATTTCTATAATTGCTACAACTGCAACTGTAATTTAAAACCTTAACATGCATGTAAGTTATGTGAAGGAAAAGAGAGAGTAATAATAGGTTTATTGGTTTGTGATGTGGTGCAGCCGAGACAGTTTGAAGTGTTATGTGGGCAAGTATGTCAAATTTGTGGAGATGAGATAGGACCAAATGCAGATGGTGAGCTGTTTGTGGCATGCAATGAGTGTGCCTTTCCCGTTTGCAGAAACTGTTATGATTATGAGCGCAGGGAAGGAAGCCAAGTCTGCCCTCAATGCAAAACCCGTTATAAACGTCTCAAGGGTATTACGAGTTTAATTACAGCATTATATATATATATATATATATATATATATATATATA
>QAOA01008053.1:344432-463348 GCA_003255065.1 Cercis canadensis | reverse complement strand
TGTGTGTGTGTGTGTGTGTGTGTGTGGACAGTGTCCTATGTATTTTTGGTGTTTTGGAAAGGTTACTACTCCTTTTTTGCTTTATTGACTTCTGAGGGTTGATTGTTTAAGGACGTGCTAGAGTTGAAGGAGATGAAGAGGAGGATGACATTGATGATTTGGACAATGAATTCGGTTTTGAGGGAAGAACTGCTGAAGACGATACGCATCTTTGTATTTCTGAGGTAATGCTTCATTATGGTTGTACCTCTTACTCTTTTCTCTCTAAAGCTTCTTATAATTGCTAGTCCCAAGTTAAGTCAAATAAGAAATTTCCTCATACTAGTATAATTGAAATAATCAAAGCTTTAATTAAACCCACTTTATTCTTCCTAATTGAGACATGATGGGTTAAACTCAAAAGGGAAAAGAAAGTGTTGGCATTAGGAGTGGACACCATCAATTACAAATTAAGTCACACATTTTATGGATGTAATTAAATTCAGATGCTATTATATATGTAGTGTGAAGCAAGTCTAATAATATTTACTTTTAAAATATATTGGCCCTTTAATGTTATTTGAAAAATGATTAAACATAAATCTCTTCAACAGATCTAACATCTCTCTACAAGTTTACACTTTAATAGGTGATGTTGTAACCAATTTGCCATGGTCTATTTACTCTAATACAGTGTATTGTTGGTTTTTACTAGGAGCTCTTCTGTTTATACACTACTTTATCTCTTTTTTTTTTTTTTTTTTTTTNATCTCTTTTTTTTTTTTTTTTACCTTCAATACATAAAATTTATTTCATTTTATATATTAGTGTGACAAAGTGTGTAATGCCTCGTGTACAATTAACTTTACTCTTCTTTTTAGTCCATTGACAAGAATAACTACCCTTTATTTACAACCAAGTTGTAATAATATATTTTTAACTGAAAATGTCTTCTTTTTTCGCCATGTAACTGAAAAAGTGTAGAAGAAATATAATTACAACTCACACGTCGCTTTTTAGTAGAAAAAAGAATTGTACTTAGGAAAAGTGACACATAGACTTCCTTGTGTTTTTTTTTTTTTTTTTNTTTTTTTTTTTTCCATGCCACATCGACTTCTTTGCCTTTCTATTACACTTCTTTCTGTTAGATTATTCCAAACCACTTTACTTGACCATATATCCAAAGAGTAGTTTGTTTCTTNCTTGACCATATATCCAAAGAGTAGTTTTTTTCTTGTCTTTTTCTATGCATAGTTCCTCATTTCTTTCTTTTCTTTTTGAGATAAGTCCTTATTATAACAAGGATTTGAAACAAAAGTTCCAATTAAGTTTCTTTTAACAACCTCAGAAAAGCGTTGTTACATTTAAGAAAACTACATTTAATAACAAAATAACCATATCAAGTAACCAAAATAACCACCTCAAGGAATAAATAATTTACCAAATATATGCAATGGTTTTTTTTTTCTCACTCCTACATTTGTTTTGCCAATTCAATTGTTTGTTTTATATTTTCTTCTTTATTCGCTTATATTTTTAGTTATTATAACCATATTCTGCTTAGTCAACTTAAGCTCGGGTAATTCATACAAAATTCATTTTGCATCCTTACTTTATCTTATGCATGAACTTGTGGGAACAGGTTGATATACCTCATGAAAATCATGATTTGGCTCCTTCAACCATGGGCAACGAGGTAGAGGTTGTGCAAGCTAGACCTATGGATCCTTCCAAAGACTTGGCTGCTTATGGCTATGGAAGTGTTGCTTGGAAAGAGAGGATGGAGATATGGAAACAAAAACAAGAGAGACTCAGAGAAATGAGGAATGAAAAACTCAGTGAAGATCAGGACAATGTTGAAGATGACAGAGAACTCTCTTTGTAAGTGTTTCTATGACATTGTTTTTCTACTTCCGAATGCAAATCTTATATATGATCAACAATCAATTAATATTAAGATTTCTCAGCTTATTAGGTGGATCCATGTTTTTTATGTTAAACAGAATGGATGCAGGAAGACAACCATTATCAAGAAAGATGCCAATTCCACCCAGTCAAATCAACCCATACCGTATGATCATTATAATTAGACTTGTAATTCTAGGGTTCTTCTTCCATTACCGAGTAACACACCCGGTGCACAATGCCTATGGTTTGTGGCTTGTGTCTGTAATATGTGAGATTTGGTTCTCTATTGCATGGATTCTTGATCAGTTCCCAAAGTGGTTCCCTGTTAGGAGGGAAACCTATCTGGACAGGTTGTCCCTAAGGCAAGTAATCTTCAAACCCTATGTCCATATATACTACTCTAATTGTCAAGCTTTCTTTAACAAGTTTATTGCTCTTGTCTTTGTCTTCTCAGGTATGAGAAGGAAGGAAAACCTTCTGAACTTTCTCCAATTGATATATTTGTGACAACAGTTGATCCAATGAAGGAGTCTCCTCTGGTGACTGCAAACACAGTTCTTTCCATTCTTGCAGTTGATTATCCTACTGAAAAGGTGTCATGTTATGTTTCTGATGATGGCGCGGCTATGTTAACATTTGAGGCATTATCTGAAACTTCCGAATTTGCAAGGAAATGGGTTCCTTTTTGTAAGAAATTTAACATTGAGCCAAGAGCTCCTGAATGGTATTTTGCTGAGAAGATAAATTACCTAAAAGATAAGGCGCACCCAAAATTTGTGAAAGAGCGAAGAGCAATGAAGGTAATGAGGTTTACATGTCTTGGTCTTTCTCATAACTCTTGCATGTTGTGTGTTAAATATCGTTATATTAATATGTACTGCAGAGAGAATATGAAGAGTTTAGAGTTCGAATTAATTCCTTGGTTGCAAAGTCTCGAAAAGAACCCGAAGACGGGTGGACAATGCAGGATGGAACACCGTGGCCGGGAAATAATGTTCGTGATCACCCTGGAATGATCCAGGTTAGTACATAAACAAAATCATGTGTCTTAATCTCTTGTATAACAATCTTGGGTATAAATGCCTATAATTCCTTGCACAGGTTTTTCTTGGCCAAAACGGGGCACATGACATGGATGGAAATGAATTACCATGCCTGGTGTATGTGTCCAGGGAAAAGAAGCACAAATTTAAACACCATAGAAAGGCCGGAGCACTGAATGCTTTGGTAAGTATCACATGAAAGAGCCTCCAATAGTTGACTTCAACAACCTTCCCCCTCAAAGAAAGAAATAGGATATGCTTGGTGCAGCTAAAAGTTGGAAAGTGAACAATTTGAATAGTAAATTACTTTACACTTTCTTGGTATAAGAAGAATGAAGACTGTTGAAAATAAGATGTTTGTTGGTTTTAATTTTCCACTTTTTCAACCAAGTACCAAGATTGAAATTTAAAGCCTTTTCTATCACTTCCATCTATATTCTTCCTACGTTTCATATAACTACATAATTAACGGGGATAATATTTTTCTGTTATATTTTCTTGTTGACTTCTCTGTTAAAACAGGTCAGAGTATCTGCTGTGCTTACTAATGCACCTTATTTGTTGAACTTGGATTATGATCATTTCATTAACAATAGTAAGGCTATTAGAGAGGCAATGTGTTTCATGATGGATCCATTTTTAGCAAAGGGGGTCTGCTATGTTCAGTTCTCTCATAGGTTTGATGGTATTGAGAGCAATGATCAATATCACAATCAAAATACTGCATTCTTTGATGTAAGTAGACGCTTCTTACATTGTCAAAAACTATTCATTTTCTGCATTTTTCCCTCTTGGATGAAAAATTAAACATGTTAGTCCTTTTCTATTTCAGATTAACATGAAAGGTTTGGATGGTATACAAGGACCTATATATGTTGGGACAGGATCTGTCTTTAGAAGGCAAGCACTGTATGGCTATGATGCTCCAAAGAAAAAAAAGCAACCAACGAAGACATGCAATTGCTGGCCAAAGTGGTGCTGCTGTGGATGTTGTTGCTTAGGAAAGAAGAAGAAAAAGAAATTGAAGAAACCTAAGCTTGATAAGGAGAGCAGTCACAAGAAAGTAAATGCAGAATCATCTGAGTTAGAGTGTGCTTTGAAGTGTATTGAGCAGGGATCTAAAGGTAAACATTGGAAATCTAAGATAAGATCTCAATTTCTCACAAATGCAGTGCTTGCATATAGCATCCAACTCTCTTTACCATTCTCCATATATCTTTTCTGATAATGGTTATTCTAAGTGGCTAATCAAAGGACAGCCATTTTACTTCTGAAGTTAGTTTTGTTCTTTGGGAGAAAATGCATGGCGGGTTCCTTGTATTTGTGTATGCCTTCTATATTCTTTTTCCTCCTTCTCATCCAACATTGGAATATCCTTATAGGAGTTGAAAGCGGAATTTTGGCTTCAATGCCTGAGTCGAAGTTGGAGAAGAAATTTGGACAATCTCCTGTTCTCATTGCATCAACTCTACTAGAGAATGGTGACACACTAAAAGATGCTAACCCTGCATCTCTACTAAAAGAAGCCATCCATGTCATTAGCTGTGGCTACGAGGAGAAAACAGAATGGGGAAAAGAGGTAAGGCAATGTTTTCCATTAATGTGCTCCTGTTTTTCTTGTCGTAACTATAAGATTCAGCTCAACAAAAGTTTCATTGATCACTTAGGTTGGGTGGATCTATGGTTCAACCACAGAGGATATATTGACAGGGTTTAAAATGCACTGCCATGGATGGAGATCTATATATTGTATCCCTGAAAGACCTGCATTTAAGGTATCTGCCCCAGTTAACCTTTCTGATGGTCTGCACCAAGTCCTCCGATGGGCACTTGGGTCCATTGAAATATTCATGAGCAAACACTGCCCTATTTGGTATGGATATGGAGGTAGATTGAAGTGGTTAGAGCGCATTTCTTACATAAATGCTATTGTATATCCATGGACATCAATTCCTATGGTGGCATATTGTACTCTACCAGCTGTTTGCTTGCTCACAGGAAAATTTATCATTCCTGAGGTATGAATTTTACATTAAAAAAATATCTTGTCTTCATGCTTATTGAGATTGGAACTATGACTTAAGGGCGTGTTTGGTAGGAATGAAAATGAGGGACTATTAAGAAAAATATTATTTTCATTCCTTCCGTTTTCACTTGTACCAAGCATATCGTAAGTGAAGTCTTGTGTGACTTGGTGCATACATGATGCAATTGCTATTTGCCATAATGTTGCATAAAATACCATTCTCATATACTATCTATGTTTTTGTTGGCATTGCAGCTAGCCAATGGAGCTGGCATGTGGTTTCTGTCCCTTTTCTTTTGCATTTTCGTCACAAGTGTACTAGAGATGAGATGGAGTCGAGTTACAATTGATGAATGGTGGAGGAATGAGCAATTTTGGGTGATAGGAGGGGTTTCAGCACATATATTTGCTTTGTTCCTAGGGCTTTTCAAGGTCATAGCAGGTGTAAATACAAACTTCATTGTGACAACAAAAAAAGGCGATGAGAAAGAGTTTTCCGATATGTTCTCATTGAGGTGGACCACTTTGCTCATCCTACCAACAACTTTGCTGATACTAAACCTGATGGCCATAGTTGCCGGTGTTTCATATGCAATCAACAATGGTTTTGAGTCATGGGGGCCTCTTTTTGGCAAACTCTTCTTTTCCTTCTGGGTAATTGCTCACTTGTACCCTTTCCTGAAAGGTATTCTGGGTACGCATAACAGGACTCCCACCATCATTCTTGTTTGGTCAATTTTGCTTGCTTCTATCTTCTCTGTTCTGTGGGTGAAATTGCACCCATTTTTACCCAAGTCAAGGGATCCATATCTAGAGGAATGTGGATTGGATTGTGATTAGCGACATTGACTCATTAATGTGGCTAACTTGTTTAATAATAGGTTATACAACTTCAAAGGAATGTTAAAAATGACCGGAAATTGTTTGGTTATGGGGTTTCAGACTATTGTTTGGGCTGATTCAAATCCATAGGGTCCTAACGCGAGATAAATGGCCCCTATATATCTGCATATTGTATACATTGGTCGCATAATTTATGCACACAAGAGTTAGGGAATTGCTCTAGTGATTCCTTGTTTTTCCGCAGAAGGTGAAATCTTGTACAAGAATTTTAGGGCCTGTTTGAAATCTATTTTTAAAAACTGTTTTCTGTTTTTGAAAAAAATAAAACAAAAAACCTTGTTTGGTAGGTTGGTTTTGTTTACATGTTTTAAAAACTTGTTCTGAAAATGTTGTTTTAAATACAAGAAAACCAAAACAACTCAAGGATGTTTTTGTTCTGAAAACAAGTAAAAGACCGGAGAACAACATGTTCCCATCAATGGCACAATAGTAATTATAAGCAATTCTCCATCGAGCTACAGCTTGCAGCCCTAATTACACCTCATCCGCTCTCAAACTTAAGCGTTTCTGATTTACCAATCTACCTTCGCAGTGTTCCTCTTCGCTGGTCGACATCTGAGACTGTAATCTGCACCTTACCTCTATAGCTGGTGAGTTTTCCCTTTACTCTAGCCACCACCCCAAGCTTAATGAGGTTGGCAAAATGGGCTGCGAACTCGGCAATTAATCGAACATCTGGTGGGCTTCGACGGCGGGCGAAGTATGGGGAGGTGAGCTGGTTGAGCCAGAGGATGCAATTGACAAGGACAGTGCCGTCGTTGATATAGAATTTGAGGAGTTTGCAGGGTTTGTTTTCGCGATAGGTGACTGACGGTGCCCACGGTTTCTGCCCAAGAGAGGGGTATGCCTCTGCAAGAGAAAGAGATAACTGGGTTTGAGGAATAGGAGGACGGAGAAGGGGTTTGGGTGAGGGAGAGAATATCAAAAGCAAGGAGTTTTACATGGCTGTGGTATACTGGGTTTTGCATTGGGAACAAGATGATTCAACAGGAATTCATCATAAAAATTAAAAACAAAAAACACTTTATATCAAACAAGTTTTTTATTTTCTTGTTTTTTAAACTTATTATCAAAACAATTTTATCAAACAAGTTTTTTTTTTATTTTTTATTAAAAATTATTTTCAAAACAGTTTATCAAATAAATTTTTTTATATTTTTGTTTTGCAGAACAATTTTTAAACATAATTTTTAAAAACTATTTTTAAAAACAAAAACAAAAACACTTTTAAACACACCTTTAATTTCCATGATTGAAGTCACCGTTTTACATGTCTAATAGGAATATTTTCTGTATTTTATTTATTTATTTTGGATAATGGAATATTTTCTGTACTGCTTAGAAGTAAAAGCATCANGTTTATCAAATAAATTTTTTTATATTTTTATTTTGCAGAACAATTTTTAAACATAATTTTTAAAAACTATTTTTAAAAACATAAACAAAAACACTTTTAAACACACCTTTAATTTCCATGATTGAAGTCACCGTTTTACATGTCTAATAGGAATATTTTCTGTATTTTATTTATTTATTTTGGATAATGGAATATTTTTTGTACTGCTTAGAAGTAAAAGCATCATCCACTTCATTTCCTCAAATTGATAAGGCCCAATGAACGGGGGGAGTATGATACTATTTGTTTTAGGTAGGAAAAACTCATGCTTAGCTAATGATTTGTATGTCTAATAGCACCACAATTGATCCTAGAAACTAAGATGCTTAATCTTGAGGTTCAATCCCTGCCATGTAATCTATCACTCATTCCAACTGTTTTACGCTCTTTTGTAACAAAGAAGAAAACCCATGCTTTACGTTAATAGATTTACAAATCATGAAATTTTCTATTGCATAAGTACTTGTGAATATTTTAATTTGTATATAGTTATCATATTTAAATATAAAAAAAAAAATTATATAGCATCAAGAGATATTTTAGTTATTTTACTCTTTTAGGCAGCACTTCCTTGAAATCCATTTTATTTAGCACTAAACTGTCTTTTTTTTTTTTTTGTTTTCAAGTTCCCAAACATGAGAATAATTTTCTCTTAAAAAATTCTCGCAAAAGCATTGATATATATACAACCATACTATGTGGCATGCAGAAGTTCATCTTACACCACTTAAACTTTTTTCTTTGACACATATTTAATGATGCAGCGTACGTGATGAACTAGAACAATATTCAACAATTCGTTGATTCCTAAGAATACCGAAAAGCCAAATTCAAGAATTAAGAGAAATCTCAACTGTTATTCAATCAAAAACTGTCCTTCCAAAGGTTTTACAAACACTTATAAGAGAAACCCTAAAATGAAATAGCAAAATTATAAAAAGGCCCAAACATAACGAAAATTACAAAAGTTCCCCCAGATATGATAAAATGATGTTTTGACCCCAAAATGATGAAATTTGGTTAAAATCACGCGACGCACGAGATAGTTTGCGTTTTGCTCAGAAGGCCGTTTCCATATAAAAAGTGGGGTCTTTCGTCAAAAATAGACATGGTTGATTTTCTTGGTTAACTTTGGATGCTCCATTTGTGCCATGAACTCCAAATCCTTTTGTACTACATCATTTAAGCACATAGTAAAACTGTAAATTGTTACTTGTGTATCCTTTTCATAGAGAAAATTGTCATAAAACATTTTCCCGTGATCTTGCCTTAAAGGAAATTTTATCATAAGTTAGTAGAAATCATATATGCCATTTAAATGCCATATCATGGCTGTTAAAACCATTTTTCAGTGTAGTCCACAGCTGCACACAGTAAGCCACTTCAGCATTACAATAATGATGTCATAATAGACACTAGCGGCAAGAATTTAATTACATGAAATTAAAGTTTTAGGAATTTAGGACCAATTATGAGAAAAAATACTATAAAAAAACTTACTAAAACTATAGGGACTCCAACTATATTTAGGACCAAGTATTTGTGTTTCATGAGATTTTAGCTATTGAGTAATTTTTTCATGAAGGTGTTCAAGATTCCCCAGTGCCAAACACTATGTTAAAGTTAAACTGCAGTTGGCTTTGCTTTAATTTTCCTATCATAGCCAGTTTAACACTTATGTGAAATTTCCAGTCAATTCAATAGGTATACATTGGTCATTTGGACAACTGATCAAAATTCACGTGTATATTTTTTATCACCTAACATTTCCACACAACTTTTACATTCTAACAAACATGCATATATAAGACATGCTACATATACATATAAGCCGGTTCCAAAAAAAACTACAAATGATTGAAATCCTGGAGGAAACTAAAATAAAATCTATCTATTGTTGTAACTAATAAGTTAGGTGGAATGAGTCAGGGTATGGTTAGATGGGATGAGTTAGATCTAGGGATGGCAATGGAGCGGGGCAGACACTCCCCGTTCCCATCCCCGAAGGACATTTCCATCTCCCATCCCCGGACCCATTCTCGGCTGGAAATTTTTCATCAACCCCATCACCCCATTGAATGTCCATTTGCCCTATGTCCCGCCCCATACAACTATGCTTTTCTAAAAAACCCTCAGCCAAAACGATGTTGTTTTGCCAAAAAAAAATTCAATAAAAAATTATGTAATGTAAATATATATATATATATATATATATAGAGTAAAACCCCTTTTTGGTCCCTGAAAAATACATCCACTGACAAATTAGTCCTCCAAAAATGTTCGGTGACAAATTAGTCCTCGAATTATTATTTTCGCTGATAAATTAGTCCTCGAATTATATTCGCTGACAATTTAGTCCTCGAATTATGGTTCCGTACGACAAATTAGTCCTCAATTCGAGGACTAATTTGTCGTATGAAACCATAATTCGAAGACTAAATTGTTAGCGAATATAATTCGAGGACTAATTTGTCAGCGAAAACAATAATTCGAGGACTAATTTGTCACCGAACATTTTTGGGGGACTAACTTGTCCATCGTTGAATTTTTCAGGGACCAAAAAGGGGTTTTACTATATATATATATATATATATATATATATATACGAGGTGGGTAGTGACTTCCCTATCCCCGGCCCGGGCCCCATAAAATTACCTATTCTCATCCCCATACCCATTTTTTCTGTCCCATACCCGTACCTGACCAGGTAAAAATAACGGGGTCCCATTGGGTATGAGGCAGATCAAAAGAGGTCATTCCTGAATAGCCTTGGCACCTGATCAAGAAGTTTGGGTGGTCAATTTTTACAAAAGTTAAAAGTGTTGATGAAGGAGGGAGAAAATCACATGCACCTCCTAAATTATTCTTGGTTTTTAGATATGTTTTGACACACATGTGATGCAATTTGTAACTAAGAACTGATTTATTGATGATTGATTGCTTTACAATGTGACCTAGCACACTTAAATAACCAAAAGACCACAAGACTCCTACTAAACAACTACTATCCAATACGATAATGATACTAATTGAAATATAACTAGGGAACTATAATAATAACAACAGATAAGGATAAGAGACCTATCTACCCATAACTTCTATATCCCATGCCTATCGTATCAACATGCGCCCAATACGACATTTTTTTTTCCTTTTTTGATGACCCAGTAACGTCTTGTTCCTTCCTTCAAATGATTTGGGTGGACATATTGTGCTCCGCCCTTTACACATGTTTGCTCTGTCTTCAACTGTCTTGAGCATCCAAAATTTGAAAGTAGCTATCTNCCTATCTACCCATAACTTCTATATCCCATGCCTATCGTATCAACATGCGCCCAATACGACATTTTTTTTTCCTTTTTTAATGACCCAGTAACGTCTTGTTCCTTCCTTCAAATGATTTGGGTGGACATATTGTGCTCCGCCCTTTACACATGTTTGCTTTGTCTTCAACTGTCTTGAGCATCCAAAATTTGAAAGTAGCTATCTATACATTAAAATAAGAGTAATGAAAACATATGCAATTACAGTCGAACAATTTTTGTAATTGAAGTCTATAATATTCAGAACATCACTAACACTTTACATAATTAATATTAGCAAAATGCTTAGTAGTTAGAATGTTGTTGTCAAAATTGCTGCCAGACCAAACGGCTTATAATCGAGTGATATTGAGATTATCCTAAGGGCTTATAGATTTTATATTCAAATTCAGAGTATTAGCTAAAGTACTAAAAAAAAATTGCTGACAAAATGATGTGAACTTATAATCCACCCTTGGATAAATATATATTATCCTTATTACTTTGTTTAATCCAATAATCACCTTAAATTCAAGTAAGATTATAGCAATTTTTTCTTTGACTAAATAGTATTACTCTTAATATTAATTAAGATATAAATAATTCCTCTAATGACATAAAGAATAAAAAAATAAATAAAGTATGCCTCTGTATATTTATTCACAGGTGTGTATGTGTGTGAGAAATCCTCTCAAACAAAACCTAGTCACGGTCAATCTAAAGCTGCCAAACTGCAATAAGGAAACTGACGACCCTAAGCACGAATCATCTGACTTTTCATATCCATGATGGCGTTATCATGCAGCCACTCATCAAGAGGCAAGGAAACTGCAACCTAGCTTTAACGCCCTTGAACTTAAGACCTCTCCAGTTGGAAAAGGATTCAAACTTCATATGCATTCATGAAGATCAGTTACAAGCCATCTGGCCCCTGCTTCAACTTTAATTGGAACCTGCGCATTTGCATGTGTTCTTCCAAGTTTAGTCAAAAGTTTCTGTTACACTTAAACACGATGTCATTTGTCAGCATTGTTCCTGTCCTGATATCCAGGAGTTCACTGGAAGTGCTGAAGGAGTGACATAAGATGCCTGGTGATTGTGATTAGAATGCTGGCGTTGCATTCATCGAAAATGGACGAAGGAATCCCGAAATCAATAAGTCGTTGAACCAGCAAGGACATGGAGCGTTACATATGCAGCAGCCGTTGCAGTCAGTTGCCATAAGTCAGCCTGGAAATGGGAAAAAAAGAAAAGAAAAAAAAAATTAACAGAAAAACATACTAATATTAACAATAATAAAACAAAGAAAACTGCCATTGACCTGAGTCTAATAACACATCTCTTGATCACAGGAATTAAAGTATTTGATATCAAGACTTTAATGCCCACTACGTACTTGCCTTCCTATTCTCTAGGGCTTTGTGCTCCTTTTGTAACCAAAGAAGAAACTGTTAATTATAGATTCATGATACTAAATTAATCCTATCTGGCTATGCATCATATATACAGCTACGCTAGACTTATTAAGACTGTAGCTGAACTGTTCAACAATTTTTAACTAAATAAGGGTATCACTCTTAGTTGGAATGGCTGCTTATATAGGATCTGCTCAGCAACGAAAAGACCAAGAGCAAAAAATTAGAGCTCTTCCTTTCCTAGTTGAGAACCAATCAATGGAAGAAGTAGCTGTTGTGATTGTGGGTGCAGGGCCTGCAGGCTTAGCAACTTCTGCATGCCTCAACAAGCTCTCCATCCCTAACATTGTCTTAGAAAGAGATGATTGTTATGCATCTCTTTGGAGAAAAAGGACTTACGATCGCTTGAAGCTTCACTTGGGAAAAGAATTTTGTAACCTTCCTCACATGCCCTTTCCTTCTGATGCACCCACCTTTGTCCCTAGGGTTGGTTTTATGCGTTACTTGGACAATTATGTTTCCCATTTCAACATTACAATTCGGTGCAACCGTTCTGTAGAATCTGCCTCTCTAGAGAGCGATGGAAAATGGAGAGTCATTGTCAATGATACCTCATGTAATGCTACTGAAGTTTATATTGCAACTTTTCTTGTGGTCGCGACGGGGGAGAATAGTGAAGAGTACATCCCCAACTTGACTGGGCTTGATACCTATGGAGGGGAATATTTACACTGCAACAAATATCTGAATGGAAGACAATGGTATGGAAAGAACGTCTTAGTTGTTGGTTGTGGCAATTCTGGTATGGAGATTGCCTATGATCTCTCCAATTGGGGTGTCAACACCTCCATTGTCGTTAAAAGCCCGGTAACTTTTTCTTGCCAACACGTTCATACAATTTTCTTTTGTAAAGCTTTTCAATAATAGTTTTTTTAAACATCTAGCTAAATTAACATTCTTAGGGTATTTATTTTTACGTAAATTCACAATTCTTTACCTAAATTTTCATCAACCAAATCATCCACGTGCATGAAAAGTTTTTTTATGCTATTTTTCAAGGGATCTTTGTGAAACTCTTTTGGACGTGTAAACATTATCTTTCATTTTAACATTTTCAATTAAGGTTACCTGTTTTTTTTTTTTGGGGGATGTGTTTAGGTACACATTGTCACTAAAGAAATGGTGTATGTGGCAATGCATTTGCTGAATTACCTCCCCGTTAAGAAGGTGGACAAAGTTATAGCTTTCATGTGCAAACTAAAGTACAAAAATTTGTCTAAGTATGGCTTGAGAAGGCCAAAGGAGGGACCATTTTTTCTCAAAGCTAAAACAGGTCGTTCACCCACCATTGATGTTGGTTGTGTGCCCAAGATTAAGAAAGGAGAAATAAAGGTACAAAGCTATATACATAACAAATTTCGTTAGCACCATTCATTTTTTTCTAAACTAAATATTAATTTGATAATCCTCATCCATGTTCAGGTTTTCCCAGCAGTCTCCAATATCAAAGAGGACAAGATAGTAGAATTTGATGATGGAAGACAAGAACAGTTTGATGCTATAATCTTTGCCACAGGATACAAAAGTTCTGTGCTGAAGTGGCTCATGGTGAATATTCATATATGCTTAACTACTTCATCCCAGAAAGCCAAAAGGAGAATTAGTATATTCTTGATATAATTAACTGTTTGTGTTGCTTCTCTTGTAGGATTATAAGCAACTTTTTAATGAGAATGGGATGCCTAAACGAAGTCAGCCAAATCATTGGAAAGGAGAATATGGCATCTATTGTGCTGGATTTTCTAGACAAGGATTAATGGGTATCTCTTATGATGCACAACGTATAGCAAATGACATCAATTGGGCGATAGGCTCAAAGAATATACCTGCAACTTTAACCCCAGTGGTAGAGCAAGCATAAATTTTTTGAAGGGGCTAAAATATAATTATTAAGAATATATATGAAATTTTTATAATTTTTGAGGGGTTAAACATATATATTTTTTTAAAAAAAAATAAATCAAAAATATTCTTTTAGTTTTCAAAAAATTTGGGTGCTGTTGCCACCCCAAGCTCTGCCCCTGCCCAGCCCAGTCGTAACCTAAAGGCAGGCAGAGTGCTTCATTAATTAAATGATACCATTCTTATTGTATTTTCAGAATTAAATAAATTGACTATTACTTTAGTTATCTATAATTGTCATATTGATGTTAACGTTGCTTCTAATGTTGGTCACATTACAAGTATATTGAAAATTTTGTTTTACCTTTCACTAGAAATTAAAAGATAAAAAATCAGTTGACAGTCCCAAGAGTACACCTCCAATGGTTGGTACTTGATACCCTTCACATTTTTTTTTAGTTATAACTTAAGGATCTAATTTCTATAAAAAAAAAAATGACTATTAATTTATTAATTATCCCATATTAAAGTGTCTTTGTCCATATTTTTCCTTATTTAAAATTTAAATATAGGAGCATCTAAATGTTAGATTATATCTAGGAAATAATATAGTTGATTTCTGTTTTGGGACTTTGACTATAACTTTGGATATGTATACATATTCCATAAGCCTAACTAATTTGATAATGCTTTAGTATCCACGTTTTTCGTAAAATTCAACAAATCTATAGTTTCAAACAAAATATTTTTTTTTAATGGTTGGAGTATCCTTTGGCCAGCTTTCACATACTAAGACTAAGTTCTTTCCCGGATAATTTTTAAGGGCGTTCCCCCCCACCCCACCCCAAAAAAATCACATCGACTTAGTACATTCAAGAGAATTTAGAAAAAAATTTCTAAGGTGCTAGTCTTAAAATTCGAACCTTAGCTAGTTTGAATGAATTTATTGCATATTTACCACTAAGCCAAATCCTTGAAGTTAAAAAAGAAAATATCATCTAGTTGAATGATATAAAATATTCAAATAAAAATACATAACACCAAATACATACATCCAAATGAAACATGGCATAAATTAATTATTTATTTATCAAAATCTGGGTAATGTTTTCCAACAAACCCAATTATATATTTATACATCCCCTTAGAAGTACAACTTCAATCAAGATTACTGTTTTTTCCAAATGCTACAAATTGGACGGCATGCTCCAAAAATTATTCAGGCATGTCTCAGGTTTCAAGCATGCAACTTATTAGCTAGCCCGATAACTTTAAGATCTTTTATTTGCCTTTAAAAGTCCAATATACCTTACTGCTTTTGTTCGTTCAACCCTTCGGAATTTGAGAGCGAAAGTGACTTGGTAAATACTTTAACGGTTCAATTATTAAATGCAATAGTTTTAACTCATGCTTGGTCTTTTTTCTTTGTGGGGCCTATTTTCTTTTTATTATATGATAGCCTATTCTTAATTTAAGGTTTGGTTTAAAAGGCATTCTCGGTAGACAAAAGCTATTCTCTTACCAATGTGCCATGGGTTCATTGACATCAGAAGTTAAGTTTAATTGCAACTTGGATCGACCTCCAGGTTACAATTCGTTGGTAACCAATTTTCTTCTAGCCACCCCTTTTCCCCACCCCCCAGCTTTTGAAATCGTACTACGTTTTATGGGAAGAAAGTTGACAATGATTATGAGAGTAATGATGATGACGAGGATGATGAGAGTGATTATGAATTGATGATGATAACGATAACTAACAATAAAAACTGCTAGCCACTGTTGTGAGAAAATGGAGCGCAAGTGCACGCTATCGTCTTATAAATAATATAATAAAAGTGAGTTATCGTTCCCACAATTATTAAAGCTATTAATTACCGAAATTGGATTAATTCTAATTTTATCTGATCAATTGATTAAGAAGAAATTGCAAGAATAAACTTAAATAAACTGAAAGTAAGGAAAAACAAATAAAAATAAAGAATTAATATAGAGATAAAGCCTAGGGCTTCTGATTTCACCATAACTAATCTTGGTTGTCATTCCTTATTTCCTTAATCTAGATTTATCTCTCTAATTGCTAGCCAAAATTCCTTAATTTTTTTCATTAGTCTTTCCTAAGGTCTAGTAAAAATATTTCTAAGTTATGAACCCACTATATTCTTATGTAAATTACGAATAACTAAAAAATTCATTCAATTCTATGGATTCCTTTAATTGATTACTCAGGTCATGGAGGTATATCTCTATCTTACATGTAACCTATGATATTTATCCCAATGAACAATACACACAAATCTCATTCTGGTCTCATTGTAATTAATTTATCAACTAATTGGTGATTAGACAATTAGAAGCATGAAGATCAAAGATAAAGACTCAATTAGAAAAAAGATAAAATTATAAATTAATTCTAAAAGGAATTACAACCGTTCATAATTAGGCTACATCGTAGCCCTAGAAGGAAATTAGCTCATAATTGTAAAATAAAATATAATTGATGAAATTCTAGACATAGATGAGAAGAAAGAAGAATAAAACTCAGTGTAGAAGCCCCAATTTGCTGTCACCAATCCTTGCTCAAATCCTTGTCTTGCCTCCTCTCTGCTCTCCAAAAGTCTGAAAATAATATTTATACTAATTGCTTAATCCTAATTTTATTAGGAAACAAACAATAACATCAAACAAAATAACTTTCCAAGCATTAGGGCTCTCAATTTTGGGCACAGGGGCGCTTTGCTTTTGGACAAGGAGGTTGCGGGAGCTGGGGCACTTGGAGTATTAAAAATTGCTGGATGCACAAGTTGAAGGGCTGGGGCGCTCCTTTGCTTGGCATAGGTGCTAGGGCTCTTGAGCAAGAGCCCTAGCCCTTGCTTTCTGTCCTAACT
Organism: Cercis canadensis; assembly: GCA_003255065.1. Taxonomy (NCBI): domain Eukaryota; kingdom Viridiplantae; phylum Streptophyta; class Magnoliopsida; order Fabales; family Fabaceae; genus Cercis; species Cercis canadensis. The sequence continues at coordinate 446,589 of QAOA01008053.1, read as the reverse complement.
TCCATTTTTTCACTTAAAGCATTGAACTCTATATATCTTGGATCAAACCTGCAAAATTAACAAAAATACATTATTTAACACTAAAATTACTCAAAAAACAATACAAAACATTAAGCTAAAAGTACAAAAAGAGTATATATAAAATCCACACAACAAATACTCCCAAACTTAACATTTGCTTGTCCTCAAGCAAAGAAAAAAGAAAAATTAAATCTACTCAGAAACTAACTACATAATAGAAATTTTAATCTATTAATCATATAGGCCTCAAATATCTCAAATATGCATAACTTCAATAAAAATTTCAAGATAGCATGAATATGTATAATGTTAACTTAGAGTTAATTTCATCTTACTAAAATTCTTTCTGTTGTGTAATATATAGCTCTTGCTCACTTTACTCTCTATACTTAAATCAAATTATTATGCAAACAAGCTTACAAAAAAAAATCTCTAATTTTTCAAATCCAGACTCCCATATGCTTGCTTTCATGTCAATCTCCACTAATGTAAGTAAATCACAATATAAAGGATCATAAGGACTTTTGATTAGCTTGTAATGTGTGGTTGGGTTAAGGATAGGATAATAGATAATAATGTGGCTTAATTCACCCATAACACAATTTCAGTTTGGAGCAAATTTCAAGAGCACCCATTTTTCTTTTAACTTCTAACTCCCCTAAATTTGTTTTCTTCTTTACTTTGTCATCCACCAATAAAACTTTTATTTTTGGGCCACTACATCTCATACTCAATGCTTTTAAGACATTCTTTATTCTTTATGTTTCTTTTCAATATTTGCACAATTGTCTTTTCTTTTCATTGCAAATTTTCTTTTTTCTTTTCAACAGGGATGTAGCACTTGAATTTTCATTCTTTGGTGGTAATTTCATTAAAATCTTTCTTTTCTTTTTTTTCACCAATTATCCTTAATATTCCTAGCTCTAGATGCTCTTAAGACTGAAAATGTGCTTTAGATGAAAGGTTGAAGTTAAAAGATCATACAAAGGACTAAGGTCAGTGTAGGTGACAAAGAAATACGTTAAATTAAGCTCAATAGGGTATGCTAGGGATAAAATATCATACAAAGAGTTAGCTAAAAAGGCTTAAACTAAAAAATAATGGCCTAAATCATATCCCTAATATTGTGCATCCTAGGATTTCGCCTCAACTAACAATCAAGCAAGTTCTAGCATTCTGTAAGATTTGAAATGACTTAATTCATATAATCATCTCTAAGCATGCAAATTTCAAGTAAACAGGGTCATGTGCTCAGTAATTCAGAAAATTTCAGTTAGACAAAAATTAACATAGGAGTTAATCAAAAACAAAAACACAACATCTATCATTTTTCTAATGATGTAATCATTGAAAATCAATTTTTTGTCATCAGCCTAAGGTTTTTAATCAAAAAATTTCACTCAAAATTACTACTTTACAAACTAAAGAAAATAATAGATGAAACCATAAACATTACTTAGAAAAGCATTTAAAGACACCCAACAAGTTACAAGTCAATACAGCAGCTCAAAAAATTAATTCCCCACCCCCAAACTCAAAGGAAACATTGTCCTCAATGTTTAAAGCAAAGAAGAAAAAGATAATACGGCTTCCTTGAAATGGAGGCAGATCACTCTGCATCATCATCATCTTGTGGAGCTACTGGGGGGCACACTTCAACTAACCCAATGCCAAGCTCAAATGGTCATGAAAGCTACCCAAAGTGGTGAGAAGTCACCTGGTAGTCAAGTGTTTTTCCAATACCAAATAACCAAAGCAAAGTTTACATGCAATGTGTAATGGTGGAGGGCATGAAAGTTGCCAAAATTATGTACATGCACCAAGCTACCAAGTGATGATTAAATGTGTAAGCACCTAGACATAGGTAGTCAACTAAGGAAGGGCATCATGCATGGCAAGCTATGGGCACATAGTAAGTGGCATCTATAGACTCCATGGGGCATGGAAAAGTGTGGATTGATGTATCTTGCACAAATAAACTCCTTTTGGCAAGTTAAAACCGAATTTAACTAGTGGGGGTTCTATGAGGCATTTTTTTGAACACCTTGCATGCAAGAATGGCTAACCATGAACTGTACCCCATCTGTAGTTGTGAAGCCCTCCAAATGGCCAATAAAGTTCCAAATCAAGAGCAAAACACTAGAAAAGATTAAAGGAAACATCAAAAATCCATGGGTAGCAATGGGTCTTTACCATAGTGAAAATGGAAGGAGAACCAAAAATACCCAATGATGCTTGGTGGGAGGTGCAGTTTTGAGCTCCTGAATGCCTTCCTTGTGCATTTGAGAATGTCACTTGAAGGAATTTGAGTAATGGATGGAGGGGTAGAGGATCTTGAGAGATGTTGGTTGATGTGGGTGTGTGTTTTGGAGAAGAAAATTTGATGAAACTGTTGGAAAAGTAATCTAGAAAAATCAAGAAAGTAAGAAAAGTCAAAAAAAGAAGTGTCTAGACTACTAGTTACTAACCGACCTCAGTAGAAAAATTTTGGTAACAAAGCTACTAACTAAAAAAGCCTAGAAACTAAAGAAACCGACTTACAAGGTCGGTTAACTTCCCTATAAAAAGGCATACTTGTATGTTAAAACGTAAGCTAGCATAGGCTAGCTAATACCCAATAACTAAAGCCATTTTGATTACAAACAAAGTCATCAGCATGGAAGAAATACAGCCATCAGCTTTGTCCCTCTTCCTTCAATCATTAACTTCAACTACTACCAACTATCAACTACTACCATCACTAGCCTTGTAATACTCTCTTCAAATACTATTTCAACGAATCAACTATTCATCTAGCAACCTTTACCACTTCCTACCTTCTTTGTTTCATTCACAAATCACTTCAACTCTTTCATTTCTTTACATCACTATCACTTCTCACCATAATAATTCATCTTTTCACACACGCAACTATTATCCTTCCCACATATCAACACTAAGAGGTGAGGGGCGGTTTGGGTTCTTGAGATGGTGTTTTTGGAAGCTTGAAGGAAGTGTGGTGACGGGTAGCAACGGGTTGTTGTTCAAGAGGGATGGAGAAGGAAACCAAGAGTGCATTTGAATGGAAACCAAAAGTGAAACCAAGAGAAAGAAGGAAACCAATTGTGATGACCGAATGGGAGAAGGAATGGGTATCTAAAATATTTTTTTTAATATGAAATGCGGAACTTACAAGGGCTGGGGCATTGCTATGCAAGCACCCTAGCGCTTCTTCTCTGCCCTCTCGGGCGCCACAACTCCTTGCTCCAAGGGTTGCGGTGCTTTTCCTCTGTACAATGGCTTTTTAATGCATGCATGGGAGAGCCCCAGCGCGATTGGTGGAGCGCAGCTACACTAAGTTTTTGCCTCCTACGCAAGAAATTTTATAGTGGAGTATAAAAAATACGAAGGTCACCCTGCAAAAATGAGTAACTTGACTTTGTTAAAAGAAAATTTAATCAAGACAAAGAAACTAAGAACTAAAATTAAAAAAAAAAATACTGAGACTAAAATAAAATAAGAGAAAATGCTATAAATTGTTAGGTTGCCTCCCAAGTAGCGCTTAATTTATAGTCTTTAGCTAGATTGTCTCTAGTATAAATCAACCAGGATAAAAATTGGCAATGGAGGACTTCTGAAACTTCACTCCACCATCTCTATGTCCATGGATTTTGCTATGCATTTTAAGTCTCTATAAAGGATGTCTTGAATCCTAGTCTGTTTAGAACTCTAGTTTGTCTAGTCTGTCTTATAGAGTAATCCTAGTCTAACTTGAATCCCACAAAGGATATAAATTCACCCTTTGTTTCTAGGGTTTGAAGCGAGACAAAAAGAGAGAAAGAGAGGCCGAGTGTTGTATTCTTGATTCCATAGTGAAACTTTGATATGCCACTACCCGTGGACGTAGCCCTAATTTGGTGAACCACATAAATCTATGTGTGCATCTATTTATCTGTTTACTTTCTTGCTTAATTTCCATAAGAAGTGGTATTAGAGCTTTTGGTTCGTCTCGTCTGTTATTCTGTTTTATCGAGCAAGATGTCGCACAATCTGAAGATCGAGAAATTCACTGGGAAAAATAATTTCAGTCTATGGCGCATCAAGATGCATGCTCTATTGAAACAACATGAAATTTGGAGGCCCCTATCCAAACTACAACCTGCAGGGATGACCGACACTGAGTTTGCTGAGTTAGAAGAGAAAGCTCATTCGAGCATCCTACTCCGCCTAGCAGACGAAGTCATATATGAAGTCGCTTCTGAAGAAATTGCAGTTGGTCTTGATAGTTGCATAGACTATTCCTAGAGGGGGGTAAATAGAAATTATTAAAAATTGCTTGTAAAACAGTTGTGATATAGATAAATTCAAATAACATATTTGTTTAAGAACTAGTTCTTGAAGTCTAAGAACTAGTTCTTTGACAAATACCAGATTTGAATACAAAGAGATAACTTAATCAACCAGTTATAACAGAGCATAAATTAATCTAGAAAATCAAATATGGAGAGAAAGAAGATCTGCAAGAGTCATTATAGTGGTTCGGCTTAAAATGCCTACATCCACTTCTCCCATATCTGGGGTTCCATTATTCTTCAAGTTTATTTTTTCAAGCTTCACAACTATGGTTTTTGTTTTTCAAGCTAACCATGAACTCACTAGAGATCACTCTCATAGATTTCTCCCATAGAAATCCAAATACAAAACCCAAATGTTTTGGTTCAGCCCCAAAGAAAAAATTCTCTTATAGAGTAGAAATAATACAATGAAGTTCTTGCTACATGAAGAGATAACCGAGAGAAAGAAGAATAGTAGAACTCTTGAGAATGACTTCTTTCTCCCTCTAAAATAATTTCTTCTCACTTCTCTTCATGCAAACCAAAGCCTTAGAAGTTTTCCTTGTTATATTTCCTTTCTTGTGCACGTGAAGGACTATGAAAGAGGCAAAGAAGAGCCTACCTACTAGTTGACACAAAGTCCATCATGTAAGAAGACTTTTGTCCTTTTGTTCCAAAAAGCTTTACTTTGTGTAAGAAAAGTAGATAAACTTTCCCTTGAAACAAGGACTTTACATCAGTCACATCAAGAAGGAAATTTCCAATTTCAACTAACACAAATTCATAGAGAGACTAAAAATGCTAATTTCGACTGGAATCCTCAACAAGCTTGTCCACATCAGTAAAATCAGAGACTCTCATTATCCAGAGGCAAGAACTAGTTGTTAAGAACAAGTAAAGCTAGTTCTTTAAGGTTTCTTTTCAAACCTGTTCTAAAAATAAAAAATAAAATAAAATAAACTTAGAGAAAACAATATAGGTTAGTAATAACAAGACATTTTGTTATCATCAAAATAGGACTAGAGACTTGTAAAGCTAACAGGTCTATGGCTAAAGTTAGGGAGCCTGTACATGACGAAGTCTCTAACTAACAAGCTTCTGTTGAAAAAGCATTTGTTTGCTTTCCATGTGAAGTAAGGTACACCTCTGAAAGATCATCTAGATGAACTGAACTCCATTCTGATGGATCTAAGAAATATTGATGAGAATATAGATGATCAGGATGCTGCCCTAATTCTATTAGTCCCTTTATCAACGTCCTATGAGAATTTTGTCAATTCTTACTGTATTGGTAAAGATTGCATCACTCTGGAAGAAGTCAGATTTAGTCTTCATATGCGAGAAATCTAGCAACAGGCATCTGGTAATGGTGATGACAGTCCTGCAGTTGGGTTGGTGACCACGGGTTCTAATAAGAGCAAGTTAAAGAATAAGGGAAAATGTCATAACAAGTCCAAGATGGAACTGAAGGTGGATCCAAAGGATATCTGTAGATACTGCAAGGAACCGGCACACTGGAAATATGAATGTCCGAATAAGAAAAATAATAATAGGAGGAATTCAGTTGCTGGTGTAGCCAAAGAATAATCCTCTTCAGAATCAGACTTTGTTCTTACAGTTTTTTTATTATCAGCACCCGTCAGATCAATAGGTGCTTAACTCTGGCTACTCGTATCATATGTGTCCATTCAGGGACTGATTTTCAACATATGAGAAGAAAGATGGAAGAAACGTTTTAATGGGCAATGATGCGCTCTGCAAAACGGTCGATATTGGTATTGTTCATATCAGGATGCATGATGGGGTGATGAGAACTCTTACTGACGTTCGACGTGTTCCAGAACTAAGGAAGAATCTGATATCTCTGGGTGTCATGGACACCAAAGGCTTCCTATGCAGAATTGAAGGTAGATATATGCTAATTAGTAAGGGTGCCACAATCGTCATGAAATGAGTTAAGCAGGCTAACCTCTATGCCCTGCAAGGCTCCACAATGACAAGTTTAGTATCTTTAATTTCTGATTCTAAAAAATCTAGCTCTGATCAGACCAAGCTCTTGCACATGCGTCTTAGGCATATGAGTAAAAGAGGAATGTCAATTTTGAGCAAACAAGGTCTTCTTAAAGGATGCAAGGCATAATAACTTCATTTTTGTGAGCACTGCGTTTTTAGGAAGCAGCACAGGAGTAAATTCCCAAAAGTAGTTCATAGTACGAAGGCCACTTTGGACTACATTCACTCAGATTGTTGGGGCCCATCTAGAGTCCCATCTCTTAGAGGTGCTAGGTATTTTTTGTCCTTTATTGATGACTACTCAAGGAAGAGTTGGGTATTCATGTTAAAGCAGAATAGTGAAGCCTTCAAAGTCTTCAAGCAGTGGAAGATTCTTGTTAAGAATCAGATGGGAAAGAAGATCAAACATCTTCGAACTGATAATGACTTAGAGTTATGTTCTAAGGAGTTTAGTGAGTTTTGTAAGTCTGAAGGCATCACTAGACATCATATTGTCAGAGATACCCCACAACAGAATGGTGTTGCAAAGAGGATGAATAGGACACTGTTGGAGAGAGCTTGTTGCATGTTCTCTAATGTTAGTCTAAGTCGGAGTTTCTGGGTTGAGGCTGTTAATATAGTTTGCTATCTAGTGAATCAGTCTCTTGCTACTGCCTTAGACTGTAAAACACCCATTCAGGTATGGTCTAAAAATCCTGCTGATTACTTTGGTCTTAGAATATTTGGTTGTCCTTTTTATTATCATGTTAGTGAGGGTAAATTGGAACCGAAAGCCAAAAAAAGGTTGTTTATAGGCTATGGAAATTGGGTGAAGGGATATAGAATCTAGTCTCCATCTGAAAAGAAAGTCATTCTCTCTAGGAATGTTAATTTTGATGAAAATTACATGTTTCACCCAAGATTGGAGTTTGATGTTTCAAGAAAGCAGGATAGTGTCACCAAACAAGTGGAGTTTGAATTGACTCCTGACAGCAAACAGGGTGACTTACCTTAGGCTGATAAGATTACTGATGAGCCTCATGATGAATCTGGTGCTGAGTTGACACAGCCACACAATATTGTTGTTGACAAACCTCACAGGCAGGTCAAGCCCCTTCAGAGATATGGTTTGAAGACATGGTGGCATATACCCTGCAAGTGGCAGAGGAGGTAGAGTCTCCAGACCCCTGTACCTATTGGGAAGCCATTACAGAGACTGAGTCTGCTCAGTGGGTTGGTGCAATGGGTGAGGACATGGAGTCTCTTCACAAGAACCAAACATGGGAGTTAGTTAAATTTCAGCAAGAGAGAAGTATAGTAGGCTACAAATGGATTTTCAAGAAGAAGTTTGGTACCCCAGGGGTTGAAGGCATCAAATACAAAGCCCGTCTGGTTGCAAAAGGTTACAGTCAGAAAGAGGGTGTGGATTATAATGAGATCTTCTCACTAACGGTAAGACACACGTCTAGCATTGGTAGCACATCAGGAGTTGGAGCTTGAGCAGCTTGATGTAAAGACAATTTTTTTACATGGAAAGCTTAAGGAAGAGATTTTGATGAGTCAACCAGAGGGATTTGTGGTTCAGGGAAAAGAGGACCACATCTGTAGACTTTGGAGATCTTTGTATGGGCTGAAGCAATCTCCCAGGCAGTGGTACAAGAGATTTGACAGCTTCATGATTGATCACAAGTACAACATAAGTCTTTATGATTGTTGTGTGTATCACAGTAAGGTGGATGATGATGATTTCATTTACCTACTTCTATATGTGGATGACATGCACATTGCATCTCGGGACAAGTCTGCAATTCAAAAGTTAAAGCCCTTACTTAGTGCAAAGTTTGACATGAAAGATCTGGGAAAGGCTAAAAAGATTTTGGGTATGGAGATTCATAGGGATCACACTCAAATAAAGCTCTTCGTATCTCAGAAGGGCTACATTCAAAAGGTTTTATCCCATTTTGGGATGTCCACAGCAAAACCTCCAAGTACTCCTTCAGCTGCTAATGTTCATCTTTCTATAGCTCTTGCACCTCAATCTCAGGCAGATTTGGACTAATATGTCTTGGGTTCCGTATGTTAAGGCAGTGAGGAGTCTCATGTATGCTATAGTGTGCACGAGGCTAGATATTGCACATGTAGTTAGTGTAGTAAGCAGATTTCTAAGTTAACCTGGGAAAGAACACTGGAAGGCTGTGAAGCGTATCTTTCGATATTTGAGAGGTACATCAGATGTTGGGTTGATCTATGGAGGTGATGCAGGTTATGTGCTTGCTGGTTATTCATATTCAGACTATGTTGTAGATGTGGATCCTAGGAGATCAGTGACAGGCTATGTATTCACAATTAGTAGTTCTATTGTCAGTTAGAAGGCTACTATTCAGCCTTCAGTTGTTTTATCTACCATAGAGGCTGAGTATATGGCATTGACAGAGGCAACTAAGGAAGGGATCTGGTTGAAGGGGTTAATTGGTGACCTTGGTCTTCCTCAAGATCAAGCTATCAATAGTTTAAGTGCTATTTGTTTAGCCAAGGATCAGGTTCATCATGACAGGACAAAGCACATGGATGTCCGTTATCATTTCATCCGTACAGAAAACAAAGTCAAGGTTTAGAAGATTGGCACTCAAGATAACCCAGCAAATATGTTCACTAAGCCTGTTCCTAAAAGCAAGTTCATGCATTGCTTAGGCTTGCTAAATGTTGATAGTTAGAGATAACCCTAAGGGGCAGGCAACGGTAGAGTCTGGAGCAGTTACTTGTGGATGAAGAGGATTCAATCCAAGGTAGAGATTTGTAAAGGATGTCTTGAATCCTAGTCTGTTTAGAACTCTAGTCTGTCTAGTCTGTCTAATAGAGGAATCCTAGTCTATTTAGAATTATAGTCTGTCTTATAGAGGAATCCTAGTCTAACTTGAATCCCACAAAGGATATAAATTCACCCTTTGTTTCTAGGGTTTGAAGAGAGACAAAAAGAGAGAAAGAGAGGTCGATGTTGTATTCTTGATTCCATAGTGAAACTTTGATCTGCCGCTACCCGTGGACGTAGCCCTAATTGGGTGAACCACGTAAATTTGTGTGTGCATATGTTTATCTGTTTACTTTCTTGCTCAATTTTTGTAAGAGTTTCCACACCTTATTTGCTTTCCCATAGCAAGAAAATTTACCAAGGTGCTCCAAAAGTATCTTGCTAAAGGATGGCTTCTTTTTCTTTCTTTTTTTTTATGAGGCTCTACTTAAGGTGAGAAACCAACCACTTGTTTCATGGGGTTTTTTTCATCTAGGACCTATAAATTAGGTGGCTTTTCCATATCCGATGTCTCCATAGTGTGAGATTCAATTGGGTCTTTCAATTTGGCACTTTCATCTATAGTGTCAATTTAAAAGCACACACTGACTTCATCTAGGTGTTTTATTTCTTTGAAAACTTTGAAGAAGACTTGGTCACCTTGCACTCTCAAAGTGAGTTGCCATTTTTGCACATCAATGAGCACTTTCCCAGTTGCTAAGAATGGACAACCAAAAATGATGGAGATTTTTTGGTCCTCCTCCATGTCTAGCACAATGAAGTCCACTGGGAAGATGAACTTGTCTACTTTCACCAACATATCCTCAAGAATTCCCCTTGGATACTTGATCGATCTATCTAACAATTTCAAGGAGAAGGAGGTTGGCTTAACTTCTCCTATTCCCAATTTTTTAAAAACAGAAAGAGGCATATAAGGTTAATACTAGCACTAAGATCACAAAGTATCTTACCAAAAGATAAGTTGTCAATAATGCAAGGAATCTTAAAACTCCCTAGATCTGTTAACTTTGGTGGCAATTTCTTTTCTAAGATTGCACTACATTCCTTAGTAAGTGCTATAGTCTCAAAGTCCCCTAGCCTGTTCTTATTAGTGAGAATCTCCTTCATGAACTTGAAATAGCTAGGCATTTGCCTTAAAAGCATATACAAATGGTATGTTGATGTGTAGCTTCTTGAACACCTCCAGAAATTTAGAAAATTGATTATCCAGATTTTTCTTCTAGAATCTCTGAGGGAAAGGAAGAGGTGGAACATATGGTGGAGGGTTATCTGGAAATAACTTAGATGTTTTCCCCATAGATTTCACATGTAGTTCCATTGGGGCGTCTTCCTTTGTCTCAGGCTCAACTAGCTTACTAGGCACCTTTTTTACAACTTCAGATGGTTCATCTAAGGTCTTACCATTACAAAGAGTTATAGCCATGACATGCTCTTTAGGATTCACCTCTATATCGTTAGGCAAAGACCCATGTTGTCTGGTATTAAGTATGTTAGATAATTGACCATTTGTACTTCCAGGTTACAAATGGAGGCATCTGTTCTTACCATAAATTGATTGGTGTTCATTGTTAACTAGGCAAGAGCATCTTCAAAAGAAACCTTAGGTGATGGTGGTTGATCTTGCACTGGTGCCTAAGCAGAATTCTGATCGTTTCTCCAAGAAAAATTTAGGTGATTTCTCAACCCCATATTGTATGTGTTAAAGTAAGGGTTGATCTACCTACTTGGGTTTCCCACAAAGTGTGCTTTTTCTAACTAAGATGGAGATAACAAGTTGCCAACTTGGCAATCTATGCTAGCATGAGATCCACCACAGCGATCACAAATTTCAAGAGGAGAATGGATGGCATTGACATTCATAGAGGTCAATTGCTTAGAGATTGAATCCATATTAGCAAATAGAGATGTAAGGATATCAACCTCATGAACCTCAAGTATATTGCATGGTGCAAACCTCTCAGTAGGTCATTGATAGACATTAGTAGCCATATCCTCTAACAAGTCATTAGCATATTCATATGTTTTTCTCATTAAGGATCCACATGCAGTTGCATTAACTAGTGTCTTGTTGAACTTATTAACCATTGTAGAAGGTCTGTAGTTACAACTAATCACGAAGTCCATGGTGGGGGCATCTGTGAAGTAGTTCTTTATACCTTTCCCAAGCTTCCTTAAGTGACTCCATGTCTTGTTGACTAAAAGTAATGATATCATTCCTCATCTTGGCAGTCTTAACAGGTGGAAAAAATTTAACTAAGAATTTTTATGCCAAGACATCCCAATAGTGATAGTTCCCATTAGCAAAGACTGCAACCAAGACATGGCTTTATCCCTCAGTGAGAATGGAAAACGATGAAGTCGGATAGCATCATCAGAGGCACCACTATGCTTGAATGTATCGTATATCTCCAAGAAATTAGCAATGTGAACATGTAGGTCCTCACTAGCCAATCCACTGAATTGAGCTGACTAAACCATGTGAATAATTGTTGGCTTTATCTCAAAGGTGTTTGCTTGAATTGTAGGTCGCCTTATACGAGAGGTGGTATCTGTGACTAAAGGAATAGCATAGTCACATAGTACCTTCGGAGGGTTTCCTTCTACCATTGTATCTATCAAAAGTCTGGTTGATTCTCTCTTTTTCTTTATATTCTTTTGACAGGTCTTCTCTATCTCAAAATCAAATGGGAATACAGAGTTGCTTCCAGCTTTTCTCATACACCAAAAGAAAATCTCCTAAAAAATAGGCTAACAAAAATATTAAAATAACTAATAATACAAATAAACGATCAGATTAAAATAGGAATTACTAAGTATCAATATTAATAAATAATTAATCCCCGACAACGGCACCAAAAACATGCTGTGAGAAAATGGAGCGCAAATGCACACTATTGTCTTACAAGTAATATAATAAAAGTGGGTTATTGTTCCTACGAGGATTAAAGCTATTAATTACCGAAATTTGATTAATTTTAATTTTATCTTATCAATTGATTAAGGAGAAATTGCAAGAATAAACTTAAATAAACTAAAAGTAAGCAAAAGCAGATAAAAATCAAGAATTAATATAGAGAGAAAGCCTAGGGGTTCCAATTTCACCATAACTAATACTGGTTTTCATTCCTTATTTCCTTAATCTAGATCTATCTCTCTAATTGCTAACTAAGATTCTTTAATTTATTCATTAGCCTTTCCCAAGGTCTAGTGAAAATATTTCCAAGTTATGAACTTACTATATTCATATGTGAATTACGAATAATTATAAAATTTATTCAATTTTATGGATCCATTTAATTGACTACACATGCCATGGAGCTATATCTCTATCTTACATGCAACGTATGATATTTATCCTAATGAACTAGACACACAAATCTCCTTCCGGTCTCATTATGATTAACCTATCAACTAATTGGTGATCAGACAATTAGAAGCATGAAGATTATAGATAAACACTCAATTAGGAGAAAGATAAAATCATAAATTAATTCTAAAAGGAATTACAACCTTTCATAATTAGGCTACATCGTAGCCCTAAAAGGAAATTAGTTCATGACTATAAAATAAAATAGAATTGATGAAATTCTAGACATATATAAGAAGAAAAAAGAATAAAACTCAATGTAGAAGCCCAGATTTGCTATCACCAATCCTTGCTTCAATCATTGTCTTGCCTCCTCTATGCTCTCCAAAAATTCTAAAAGTCCTATTTATACTAAGTGATTAATCCTAATTTTATTAGGAAACAAACAATAACGTCAAACAAAATAACTTTCCAGGTGTTGGGGCTCTCAATTTTGGGCGCAAGGGCTCTGTGCTTATGGACAAGGAGGTCGAGGGAACTGGGGCACCTAAGGGTACGAGCTAGGGCGCCTAGAGCATTAAAAATTGGCTAGATGCACGAGTTGAAGGGTTGGGGCGCTCCTTTGCTTGGCATAGGTGTTGGGGCTCTTGCGTTCAAGAGCCCCAACCCTTGCTTTCTGTCCTAACTTCCATTTTTTCATTTAAAGCATTGAACTCTATATATCTTGGATCAAACTTGCAAAATTAACAAAAATACATTATTTAACACTAAAATTACTCAATAAACAATGCAAAACATTAAGCTAAAAGTACAAAAGAGTAGATATAAAATCCACTTAACAACCACTATGAAAGATGAATTATAAGGAATATTGATAAGAAAAATTGATATTTTATCAATCAACTTGTGGCTGAGTGGTACTAAGGTCATCCTTAAAACTTGCATGTTTCGTGTTCAAACTTGAAGTCATAGCCAAAACTATAAAAAATAAATAAATAAATAAAATTATATTTCCAAAAAAATTGTTAACAAAAGTATGTATTGATAGAGAATCCTCAACAAAATCCTAAGTAAACTCCATACTATTATAGAGTTGTTGTAAATATTTTACATATTGAAAAATAGTTACAGCAGTATAATTAGGGTTTCATATTTTTGAATTGTTTTGAATTATTAATCTCATGTAATTGTGTATATATACACAGCAACAATAATACAAGATTGATGCTTCCATTTCATTTCATTCTCAAACATTTACATGGTATTAGAGCTTATCGCTTCACAGCAAAAAAAAAAGAAAGTCCATGGCCAACCAAAGCAGCAATTCCTCTCCTTCTTTCCCTCACATTGTTGTTTCTTCCTCAATTCATCACCCTACTGCTACACTCATCTCATTTACCTCTGCTTATTTACCCATTAAGCTTAATCAAAATAACTATGCTTCTTGGTGTGCTCTAGCATATGCACTTTTTCATGGACATTATCTCATGCCCTTTCTAGATGGGACTAAACCGTGCCCCTCTCCTACTCTTATCTCAGATGGCATTATCTTATCCAATCTTGAGTATACACTGTGGATTAGACAAGACAAGTTCCTTCTTCATGCCATCAATATTGTTATAGAGTTGTTGTAAATATTTTAAATATTGAAAAACAGTTACAATGGTAGAATTAGGGTTTCATAGTTTTAAATTGTTTTGAATTAGCCTCCTATAATTGTATATATATAGACAGCAACAGTAATAGAAGATTAATGCTTCCAGTTCATTTCATTCTCAAACCTTTACATGTATAACAGATGAGGTTTCCTACAAGAGCACATCTACATGTTTCTTTAATTGCAACAACTATCTCAACTCTTCTCCTTATGTGATACTGTGTATCATGTAAATCATTTGTTTAAATTTTCCTGTAAAATTCATCAAGCTACATGGTAGTACTATATTGATAATGACAATTAAATTATTGAGTTTCAAGTCACCTCCTTTAATTATAAGAACCGAAGTGTTTGATATTAGATGTTTTATTTTTACCGTATATTCTCCTTCCCTTTTATGAGTACACATTGTACTCTTATATTACCAAAAGTTATTGAGTCACATTCCAAAAATTTCCTAGCAACCAAAGAGATTTCAAGACACAATAATAATAATAATAATAATAATAATAATAATAATAATAATAATAATAATAATAATTTAACTACAAAGCAAACCCGTTACACAAGTTTTACTATTTTTTTAATAATATGACGATACATAGATTTAAATTTAATACCTCTTGCAAATAACTTGCTTCCCTCAGCACTAACTGACTTAAACTTTTCTTAACTATATCTGTCCATGCACAGCTTTAATTACTTCAAATTTTCCCAATCACAAGAATAAGCAAAGTTTAAATTAAGTTTCTCTATTGTGAATGGGTGGCGTCTGATGTGGCTCCGTATAATCTTTAACCTCTACATCTTCTTTTGTATCTGCATCCTTTTTAACGTTAGCAGGTCCAATTACTGATAATGCACGCCTTCTTGATACCTACAAAGGAAACAAAATTAACATATTTCCTACCAAAATAATTTAAAGGCATTTACAAGATATATCAAACACCTTCAAATCATATATTCACTATTTGTTAGTTTTATCCAAGTAACACAATCACTCTGTATTCTTCTCTTTTTCTCTCTCTACCAAATTTCAAATTGTCATTGGTTCAATAGTTAATATATAAAATAAAAACTTTAACTTATATTCCTTCCAAATTAAACTTTATTTGATGATTTCATTTACATGATCACTAGCTTGAACATAAATATAACTGCATGAATGTGATGTGTCTTCTAAAATACTTCCAAACACTCCTTTTTTGACAAGACTAAAGCTAATAAAAGCCTTTGTTGAATGCATCTTCCAGAGATTGCAACTTTTCGTTTGACTGGATATGCCTTACAAAGCATATCTTGCATGCATGCATTTTTAGCAAGACCCACCCATTGTTTCATCACTTTCAAACACCCATCTCATATTTGAGGTAGGACCCAAAACCCTATTTGCATTCAATTGCTTATGCATGATGAAAGTTACTAGACCAGTTGTGAACTAATTTTTTTTTTTTTTGGGTAATAGAAAAATCTAGATCTGACTCCAACCTTTGAATTGAGCAA
Organism: Cercis canadensis; assembly: GCA_003255065.1. Lineage (NCBI taxonomy): Eukaryota > Viridiplantae > Streptophyta > Magnoliopsida > Fabales > Fabaceae > Cercis > Cercis canadensis. Next base: position 430,987 of record QAOA01008053.1, on the reverse strand, counting down.
GACAGTTGTGAACTATTTTTATATAAACATCCTTCTACATTTAAACCTTAATAATATCCTCTGCGATCCATGAAGAAACAAAATGGATGGATGTTAATTACCTTCACAATTATTGCATTAAGCAAATCCATGTAACAAAATTTAGGAACCTCATCACTTCCTGCATGTCCCAGCCCTATCAATAGGTAATAATAATTACAAAAATCATCAAAACAAACTAATACAATATAACACAATCAATTAATTATTAGGAGCAAAAAGTATACAAGAGTCCAGAATGTCCAACGAAATCTTAAAGTTCTCTCATATTGTCTGTATAGAACTTGTGGAAGCTTAACAAAAAGTTAGTATAGTTTGGCATGAAAAAGAATATGGGAAAAGCATAAGTGGTTGGGAACTAGGGCTCCAAGGTTTTTGAAACAAGAGAAAATTAGTTGTGAGAAGGAGGACGCGTCCTTGGTCGAGAATAATCCGAGTAAAACCCAGGATTTTGATCTTGTTTCTTATGGGGCACACCCCTAGAAACTGAAACAACTGACTTGGTTGGAACTTGACCTGGAAGATCTTCTTGTTCACTGCTGCTTTTCAATTTCTTGATATCAACAGCTTTTGTGGGCTTTGATCTTTGAGTTATTGCACCACCAATACTCTTAATGCCCTCCTTTTTTGTGACTACACTTGATTCTACAGTATGTTTCTTCACATTCTCTGGAACCTGCTCATACAAAATCATAAAAATGACAAAAGTAAGTATGAATATTGTTGCTGAGACCGAAAATCTGAACGAAAAGTTTGCCAAAATATCTTCCCTAATTTCATCTATGTCAGGATATACATAATGGATATACCTACTCCCTGGCTTAGTATCTATGACTCTTGAGTTTTGCTACTCACAAGCCACTTTACTGCACACTATTCACACTTGTGTACTAGGTGAAATCTAACTCAGATTTCACTAAATTTTTACAATATCTCACAAACTTTAATCTGACAGTTTAAATTAACTTCTCACCATTGAGGTGGATTTTCAATTTCTATTTACTTAGAGCGCATCACAGTTCATTGTCTTAAGGGAAAGTGTGAATATAAAATTGTAAGCACTAACCTTTCCAGAAATATTGAATTGGACGTTGGATGCCAGATCAACAGCTACAAGAGGGCGAGCAGTGCATACATACATTGAAAGATGCAGGAATAGTATGATAAAAAGGAGAGAAGGGAAAGACATTTCTCATAAAAGGACCCTCTCGAAGCTTATGAGAGATTAAATGAGGAATCAAGGCTGGGGTTAGCTGGTGGTGAGTTCGGAATGCTGGTTTTATGAAATATATATCAAGTGCAAAACCAATAATGGACTTGAAGGAATTAAGCATGTTCTGAAACAGACAAGAATTGCTGTCCCTGAAAGAACATGCTTCCAAGTGAATTAATTTGAGTCTAGAGTTGTGGAGATGAAAAGAGATAAATGTGGTGTAACCTTCCTTGTCTCTGCTGTAGCCTGTAACAATCACTTGAAAGTTAGTTTGGGCCCCAAAATATGTAATAGCTGACAAAGCCGGGGAGAGAAGAAACTCAGAGCTTGAGATAGATATATAAAGGAATGGCCACACTTTTGGAGGTGTAATGAGATGGTTATTGGCTAGGGTCACCTTCATTGTCTGCTATGAGCCTATGACTACTCACTTGCAGAATCAGGGTCCCAAGACAGTTAGAGATTGCGATTTTTGTGTGTAGAGAGTTAGATGAGAAAATTAATGCTTAATTTAAGTCATGATTCAATGGAGGAATGGAGACAAAAATCATAAATTATAGGGACACAAAGGATGCATGCTTCCTTTGGTTGCGGAAATATAATTTTTGGACCACACTAGCTTTTATGGGGATTTGTGGCTATCTATAGACAGAGGCATAGATTTTGGTGTAAAAATGTCAAAGTAGGCCTTTTGAAAGTTGAAACCAGAGCCAATTCAAGGTATGTCTAGCGATAAAATTAAATAGTAATGCTTCTTATACACAGTTTTGCGCACTTCTTCACACTATGTATTTGGTAGTCTTGAATTTCATTGAACTCTCTTAAACCTTTTCTGTACGTTTAGATTTTAGACATTTTCTCACTTAGTGTAGTGTATAACGATCATTTGCTCAAAATTAAAGTTCACTTTCTTGTTCCATCAAAAAAAAAAAATTACTTTCTTGAANGTATTTGGTAGTCTTGAATTTCATTGAACTCTCTTAAACCTTTTCTGTACGTTTAGATTTTAGACATTTTCTCACTTAGTGTAGTGTATAACGATCATTTGCTCAAAATTAAAGTTCACTTTCTTGTTCCATCAAAAAAAAAAATTACTTTCTTGAATAATAATACATGGGAGCTACTCAAATTGTTTCTCACCGGATAGAGTTGTAAAAACGTTAATGTGAATTCAGTTTATTAGCTCAGATTTGCTACCTGTGCAACTGAACCTGTATAAAATGTGATTTTGCTATTGCATTTAGGTAAAACATTCATGAAAATGTGACATTCCAAAATAGTACATAATCACCAATAAATAAATAAATATTATTGATCAGATAATATAGCCTTTTAGGCCACCTATTTCAATTGGCTTGAACCAATTGCTCTTTGGGCTGAGAAAAGGTAAGCCACCAACGTGAAGTTTGAAGGAAGAGACAAAGAGAATGTGGCTCCAAAGCATGATAGATCCATATTGTGATACCATGTTGGAAAATTGAGACCTATATTCTGGGCCCTACATACTTGCTAGGATGCATAACAATGGGTAATCACAAGTTCTAGGTATAAATTGTTATTCCTTAATTCCCATGCTGAATTGTAGGGAATTGAATAATGATATCACTACAATATATTTGATTTCAGTAATAGTATCACTCACTTGTCATTATTCTCATTCATTCCCTCTTTTTCACCCACTCGTTATCTCTCTTCTCTCTCTTTAGAAACGGTTAATTTTGAATGGCAAAAATACTAAAAACTCAAAATTACCACAGGAATGAAAATTCTTCCCCTACTTTTAATTAATCGTGAACACCTCACTTTAAAATAAAATTAAAAAAAGAGATAACTTAATTAGGGGTGTTTTAAACCGTGAAAGACCAATTTCTTTTATTCTTGTTTTCAGTATTGCATGGAAGTTATTGCATATTTCATTAGGTAAATCTAATGAGGAAGTAACCAAAAGCTCAGTCTCTCCATAAAGATATTAATAAGGTGGACACTATCTTACTGTCAAAGAGAGTAATGCTAACCCCACTCAATTGGGTGAATTTGTGTGAGATCTACTCAATGATTTTGTTGTTATTGCGAAGATCTTGAAAAATTGAATCACTTAATATGTGTCAAAATACACAATTCTTTATAAAATACAAAAATGGCACAATATAAAAAAAAAAAATAAACAAAACAAACATGCTAGGAAGCAAATATTTTTAGGTATATTTTTCGGCACGTTTTCTTATATCATGTCGCTTATAAATTTTACAAAGAACAATGCACATATTAATTGGTTCAATTTTTCAAAATCTTCTTAATAACACCAAAATCATACTGTAAATCCCATTTTGAACCCACTCAAACTTCCACCCAAAAAAGGTAGAGTTAGAGGGAGTAGCTTAACGCTCCCGGTTAATAATCCTTGATGCACGACCGTCAAACCTAAGTACAATATAAACTTTATTTTCTTCGATCTATAGAACATTGAGTTATGAAATCGAAGCATGTTAAAAGGTTGGGATGTAATCAAAAAGTGAAAGAATTAGAGCATTTTTTCTTTTCTTTTCTTTGGTGCAAGGAATAAGGGCTTCGTAACCAACAAAGCAAGAAACAACAAAAGAGAATGACAAATACAGGTTTATGAAGATAAGAGTTAACCTGTCCGTTTTGTTTCCTCAATTACCCGAAATTCTTGTCTCCGTGTCTGCTGCTCTTGTCCCCCTCTTACCTTCACAATCTTTTACCATTGCAATATTTAATCTAATTGAGGGATATAAAACTGTAGAAGCTTCCATTTAGATTCACAAAAGTAACCCTAATTTTATGATATGTTTCTAGCTCTACTGTGGTGTGAAAGAAAATTAATGCTTTTTAATTTGTCATAAAGTTTGAATTGAAGATCTCGAACAATTACTCAGCCTCATCACTAATTTACACTTGGTGAGTTATGGCATTTAGTTTTTGAAACTAAAGAAGAATAGCACTTTACTTTGCCTTTTGGCGCATTTCTTCAGCAAAAACTGAACTAGTAGTCATGAAAAGTTTAAATTATTAGCAGGAAGATTTCTATGTGGTAAGTGAGCAAACTAGGAGACAGTATAGTTTCAAGAGTCAAGTTTTAGTAATTAGGAGTCAAGTTCCATGTTTTCTGTTCGCATTCATCTAATGCTTTATTAGGATAGGCTTGCAAATCTTCAAGGTATTAGACTTCAAGAATAAGTTAGATTCTACCAATTGACAAAACATAGTTTTGTGGTTGATCAAGCTTCGTCGACATAAAAGGTTTGGGTTTGATTTCTATAGGTGATTCTTTGTTGGTAAATTTCTATCGATTGCCTATTTTTAAGCTAACATAATCTAAGTGCCTCCTAATTTTTTTTTAGACTATAAGAAAGAAGAAAATGAGAGTATGAGAGTTGTTGTATAACTTGTACGACCCGTCAGCTACACAAGAAGAACGCATTCAGACGGCTATTAATGGAAACACAACATTGTAAGTAACCAGAGGCACCAAATTTAGATACAACTTCTTATATGGCACTCAACACCAAGCTTGTTTCCACTGAGGAGTTTGGGGAGGAAGTGTAACGAATTCTTGATTTTGATACTATTTTAAAAATCTCAAAAAATTGAATTATCTAATAGATCACATTCCCAATGGTTAATAGAACTTAAGTTTAAATACTCTAATCAAAATCAGTATTCTGTATCATCCACAAGAGATACCAATAACGCATGTATAACTAACTACTAAAATGATCTAGATCATGTATTTTGTAAGTCTCACATAGGTTCCATCCACATGTCTATTAAATAAAATAAACGGTGTAGATCATTCCAATCATTAATTTTACTTGTGATATGAATACCACTTATAGTATTGAAAAACTAGCCATTTTTATATGAACTAATTATTCTTAAATATGTTGAGTGACTTGGTTTTTCAAAACCTTCACAATGACATCAAAATAAAGAGATAAGTCCCACCTGAACTCTTCCCAATTAAAAATCGAAATAGCTTGCCTATTTATTATTTGAGGCATCCATGTTCCACAAAAAAGTCCATGAACACATATTAAAAATCTTTTAAAATAACCAACAAGGTGTTAGCTCAGTAGAAGCAGGCTAAGCTCCAAGACATTCTAGGCCAAAGGTCCTAAGTTTGAATTCTTAGAGTTGCACATGTTAAGAAGAATTTACCAGTTATACTCCTCCCGTTCCGAATAAAAATTAGTCTCATATCCAAAGGGTGTAAGGATACCTTGGGTGCAAACCAAAAAAAAATCTTTTAAAACACACTTCGTTGAAGAATTATCTTGAAAGATTACTTTAATCATATTTGCTCTGTGAAACGAGTGATCCGATAAATGAATCATACAAAACAAAGAACTAAGCTTTTGTCTAATTACTCATGCTTGTGGATAGCAAGGAAAAGGTGCTCAGAAAAATTGTATAGCATTGAGTGCTCTGAAACAGCGTGTGACTAACTTGAAGCTGCCTGAAAATTCGAACATACTCGGTCTGAATCCCAAAGCGTCTTATGTCTGTCTCCCTTGTTGCATGTTTTGGCGTTTAATTCTTGGTCGGCTCGGTGCCGTTGTCTTTATGGCACTATCTTGTCAACCTCCTGTTCTCTAATTTCTCTTTTAAAAAGATTGTAGGAAGGCATCAAGATTTCTTTAAATATAAAGATATCTTAAAAATTATTTAAATTTCTTAAGTTAGACTATATTTGGGACCAGGTGTAATTCCAACGGAATTTTATTACTGTTAGAATTTTTCATTAGAATTACCGTTTAAATTACTATTTAGTTAAAAGAATAATTTTTTAAAATTTTTTTTTAGAAATTCCAACAGAAATTACCGTTGGAATTTCTTAACCCAAAACTCCCTGTCTTAGGGGAAAAGAAATTGAACTTTTCTAAAATATCTTCAGCCTTCTCTCTTTCCATTTCATTTCCCAAATTTCCTTTCACCAATCAAGAGACTTAGCTTCACCCAAAACTCCCCATTGGAATTTGCAATTCCAACTGTCACTTCTCCAACAATCCAAATTCAGTTAGAATTAGAAATTCCAACAAAATTTTTCTATTGGAATCCAAAAAATTTCTTGTAGTGCCTCCTACTGGTGTTTTTAAAGTCAATGTTGACGCAGCAGTGTTTGAAGAGTTGAGTAAGGGTGGCATGGGGTTGGTGGTTCGGGATGAGTATGGGGAATGTTTGGCAGATGCTTCGAAACCATGTCCTTCACCTTTCTCTCCATCTCTTATGGAGGCTTGGGCTTTTCGTTAGGCTTTGTTGCTAGTTCAGGATATGCAATTTATAGATATTGTGATGGAAGGGGATTGTCAAGTTGTCAAGAATAGCTTTATTATGGTTCTTCGAATTGCTCCAAGAGGATATTAGAGTAATTTTATCGCCCTTTAGATCATTTTCTTTTCTTTGTATCGATTAGTTTGTTGGTTTAACAGCTTGATGATGTTATGGTTTGGGTTGAGGATCACCCTCCTTTTATCTCTAGTGTTCTTTTTACAGATATTTCTGTTTCTTAATAGTATCTTTTTTTCTCTAAAAAAAAAAAAAATCTTGTAGAACATTGGGGCACCTAGCCCAAATGCTCCCAATTACTTAATATCTGAGTTTTTGGAACAATGCTTCAAAACCTACCACCATAACTAACATAGTACTTATGGACACAAACACAAAGCATAATTGATTCACAAGTTTTTTAAAAATGTTCAAATCTCTCTTTCTCTGTATTTAAAAATAAAAAATTTAGCTATGTCTATGACAAAAAAAAACACTGTACCTATGGAATGACAGGAAATGTTAACAAATTACTCGTTTGGAAGGATAAACATGAGAATGGAATAAAAAATAATGGAAGGAACAATCCAATCTGTTGTTTTAATTTGCTTTTATGATAAAGAAAGAAAAGGAAGATAATGGTACTAGGTTTTCCAAAGAATGGTCATTCCTTTCTTTTTTTTTCTTTTTTGTACTNTTCCTTTCTTTTTTTTCTTTTTTGTACTATTTTAGTTTTTAACTGTATCATATCGATACAGTTGACATAATTTAAATTTTATTATATTCAAACATTGATTCAATAAATTTTAACTTATATTAGTTGTATCATTATTATTATGATACAATTTAGAATCAGAACATCCAATTTTATTTATTTAACAATTATAAGAACAATAACTAGAAGTGTCAAAATGGGNTAACCTGGTATTAGGGTTGGGTTGGGCTAAGAAAATGCTGGCCCGAAAAAAAATTGAGCCAATTTTGGCCTAGCTTAGCCCAATTGACTCGAATTATTTAAAGAATGTTAGGCTTCACTTGATTTTCATTGGGACACAAATCTTACTCATGAAAAATCTATTATAAAATAGTGATGTTATTAGAATCATGAAAAGTTTAAAAGCCACAAATATGATATATATATATATATATAAATTAAATTTTATGTTCATTATAAAATAGATATATTTTTTATATAAAAAAATGTTGTCTTTTATTATATAATCTATTATATTAAATAAAATAAATAGATAACATATAAGTTTATTATATATTTTTACATACATATATACTTTTATTTTTAAACCAAAAAGAATTAAAAATAATTTTTTACATTAGGGTTAGGCTGGCCTGATGGCCCGACATAGGACTAGGCTAAACTAGGTATATGCCAGCCCGATTAAATTCGGGTCAAGTTGGGTCAGGCCTACCCAAAACTTGCCTCTAGCCCGATTGGGCCAAGCCTGGCCAATTGCCATCTCTAACAATAACTTAAGACATTTTATCAAAATTAATTCCCTTCTTTTTTATTCCATTTTTTTCTCAATTCTTTTTCTTTCCCCTTGCTTAAATATTTTTTGGTTTAAATTCCTATAGTTTGGACGAATTTTAAATTAGGTTCATTTATTATTTTTTTTCCTCTTTTAGAATCCTTATAGTTTAAATTTTTTTAATTGAGTATTTGTCATCACCCTCAATTATAACTTCATCAGTTTAACACTCATATAGCAAACAACTTGTTTATGTGGCAATAAAAGAAACTGATGTGACACAAAAATTACCACCTCATTATCTTTACCAATTTCAAACTTCAAGAGGAAAGATTATGAGGTGACAATTTTTGTGTCACTTGATACCACATCAGCTTCTTTTATTGCCATATAGACAAGTTGTTTGTCATGTGAGCACTAAACTAACGAAGTTATAATAATGGTAAAGACCCAATTAAAAGAATTTCAAACTATAAGAACCCCAAAAGAGGGGGAAAAAAATTATAAGAACCTGATTCAAAATTCGTCCAAATTATAAAAACTTACAATACATTTAAACCATTTTTTTTTCATTGTGATCTCAATCCCTTTTTTTATTTTGTGATCTCAATGCTTAAATATTGAAATGAAGGAAACGATCATTTCCTTGACCACTATTGTAACTGCTGAGGAAACGTCAACCCACTCCATTCTTCAAAGAAAATTACAGATCATTCTGTGATTGTGTTCTTGTTTAGGATTTTACAAACCCGAGGTCAGATTCTTGCAGTAATCAATAATTCTCCCCAAAACACAATTCATTTTGTTGTATCACTGGAAATTAAAACCTTGACCCTAAAATCATAACTTGACTTCAATAATCTGAATATTGGTTATAAGGTCAAGAAGCCTTCTTATTTTATGAAATATACTTGGTATAAATTTGTTTTGATACTTGATCTACAATTTATCATTGCTTCTTGACATATTACATTTTGTAGACAAAGAAAGGAACAAATGGCAGAAATGAACTTGCATTACACAACTTGAAACTTTGCATCATACATCACATTTATTTTCGCAGATCCAAAAAGATAGAGAAAACCTATATTTCTGCTATCTTTTCTCAGTACACCAGATTAAATGTCCTGACTCTATATACATATAATGAACCCTATGTATTTCCGAGGACACAGTTGTAACTAGACACCTAAACATGTCCTTGATTCTTCATATACTTGATGTGCAGAAACTATATCATGAATCACAGTACATCACATTTGGAGAAGATTATTCACAGTAACTGTGACCGAATTTGTCCGCTGCAAGTCCTGCAGGATCTAATGCTTTAGATTCTGATGCAGATCAGGCAAGCACTCCTCAAAATAATATGAAGGACTTTCAAATGATAATAATATGGAACATCTATATTCTAAAAAGCAAAACTAAATGCATAGAAGAAATAACCTTCTGCAGAAGGCGTTGCATGCACTACCGCGCTATACCAATTTTCAATCGTCCATTCAAAAGAGTAAAACAAGATAAAAAGACCACCAAAGAACAGGAAGAGGAGAGAAGACTCAGTTACCAAGTCAACTCATACAAATTCGCACCATGAACTTATGAACAGAATTGCATCGACCCCATCAAGCCAGTATACAAGTGTGGATTTCAAACAATTCTTAAAACTGCAATTATATCATTTCCCATAATATAGGCTGTTCCATTATATCAATCATTTGCCAATATAATTGGCTTCATTGATACTAGATAATCATCTCATAAATATGGCAATCAAATAGATCAACAGACCATTGTTAATGGATTTCTACAGACCACTATAACCATCTTACACCGATGATGTTACTGTCAGGGCATGTGAAGTGTACGTTTCTTCATAAACTTGGGCTTAGCAATGATCATGCATTCCCAATATTAAAACTTCAAAAAATATTACTAGCACAAACATGATTGATTTTGAAGAGAAAAGACACATTATGTAGCAACAAAACCTTCACATACCTGGAAAATTAAGTCATCTGGTATATGAGGAAGAACCTCCCGAACAGTCTCAGCCATAGCAAGTAAATTTGCCAAATCATCATTTGCAGACTGTGAAGGAGTCCTCAGGTGTAAACTACCAGAGCGTGCAGGGAATCTCCCACCAGCAGGGGGAATGGCCGAACCACTTGCAGAAGCCTGAGAGGGATTAATAGGCCAAAGGCTCCAAGCAGTATCTTCAAGAGCAGTCTGAGCATAGGTTTCTCCAACAGATGCAAGATGCCTCATCATCATTTGAACTCTTCCTAATCCAACTGACCTGATAGCAGTAGACGGACCAGCCCCATCAACACCTTGATTTGGCCAAGAATGCAACCAACTTGAGTCCACTCCTGCACCCCTAGATAGAAAAAGGTAAAAATCAGGTGAGAGTGCACCAATGCATTCATATAAATCTTTTGTGAACCACCTAACAAAGGCATAAATTTTGACTGCTGTAGGTAGTTTAGCAGGAGGTTAAAAAAAATAAAAAGGTCATCAACCATTATTTTCCTGCAATAACTCGAAAAGCTTAGATAATTAAATTCCATTATGAATATAGTTCAATATAACAGTCACTGGCATCATAAAGTTGCAAATCCAGTACACTTCAGTCATTTTGAATATATAGTTCCTCTTACAGAGACAACTAAATTTTCTTCATCAAAGACAAATGTTTGAATGCAAAATAATGGTATCATCAAGGGATGCCAGTTCATATGGTGAAATTGGTTCTATCATACTCCACATATGGTTTAAGAACTTTCACCAAATTAGAATATTTTCTTGGTCATTCAATGAATAAACCCAATAGTACAGAGGCCTTGTGTAAAGATTTGAACCTCCAAGGAACGCCTTCCACAGAGTTTGGTGTCTGATTGGGATATAATCCTGCAGGCATGGTATGTCTAGCAGAGTTTGACCGATCAAGTCCTGCACTTATTTGACGTGCAAGCTGCTCATCACTGGATATTTCCCCTGTATTAGTTGCTTCATTTTCAGGCCGAACAACAAAAAGTGGCTTTCGACATGTTGGACAAGTATAAATTTCAGTCAGGCCTTGGTCCAACCTGGAATCAGTGTATGACCAACAGGATATATTACATTAAGATTAACGCAAATAAAAAAGAATAAAAGGACACAATGAATCATACCAAGATCTCAAACATCCAAGATGGAAAAGATGATTGCAGTTTAGCCTTTTAGCCTTAGCCATGGGTTCCTGTCATAATCAAATTCATGATATATTTCAAAATTATGCTTAACATCAAAATCAACCAGAAAGAAAGAGGGACACAAACTAGCATACCCTACAGATAGCACATTCATCATCATATGCTCGTAGCTCCTCAGTTGTTGCATCAGGAAGAGCTGCATGAAGTGCACCTAAAGCTATCCTTAACCTGATAAAGCCTTTTACACGCTTTATCATTGCACTAAGCAAAGCCTGACCGAAAGAAAATCAATCAATGGAAGTATCAGAACAAGAAATTATCAAAGTCAATATTGTATAGACAGTCAAATTCAAGAAGAAAAAAGAATAAAACATTTACACACAAACTTACACGTATGTTTAGAAATAGCACTGCATCTACAAGGTGGAATGCCATGCCATGAAGCCACCAAATATGCAAGTAATGGCCAAGTGCCATTAAGAAAGTTGCCATGTCTAGGAAAAATCCCAAGTTCCGAACAAGAACCCCCTTCCATTCCAATAATGATCCTGCAGTTACACCACTTGATTAGGAAATGGCAGTTCCAATTATTTTTAGTATAAACAAATAAGGGAAGAGATGAATAGACAAAATATCAAGAAGCAAAATAATACAAGAAGAACTAAACAGCAAGTTCGTAATAATCAGATAATTTCAGTAGCATACAACATATAGAGAGACAGCAACAACAAAATACAAACAGAACCAAGATATTTAGAAGAAAAAAAAAAAAGAATTGAAAAAATGGTGAGAAACATCCATAGAAGCACAAAAAAATACACAAATCCCCAACTCTCCAGGATACAATAAAACTGAAACTAAGCTTTTTATGTTTTTTATGTTTGTGCAAAATTATCTGATTATTACAAACTTGCTATTTAGTTCTCCTTGTTTTATTTTGGTTCTTCATATTTTGTCTATTCATCTCTTCCCTTATTTGTTTGTACTAAAAATAATTGGAACTGCCATTTCCTAATCAAATTGTGTGACTGCAGGATCACTATTGGAATGAATTAAAAAATGGCGAGAAACATCCATAAAAGCACAAAAAATACACAAATCCCCTACTCTCCAGGATACAATAAAAATGAAACTAAGCTTTTTATGTTTATGAAATCAAACTATGTAAAAGTGTAAAGAAATAATTTTTTTTCATTGCTCATGCAAGCAAACTATGATTGAAATTTGCCATTAAGATTGTTAAATAAAAATTTATGATTCAGAAGTTAGCAACTTATCAATATTGAAAACTAACAAACTGACAAAAGATAAAAAAAAAAAAAACAAAACAAAACAAAAAGAAAGAGAAGAAGAACAAGAAGAAAGATCAGTAAAGACATAAAGGAAGATAGGAAGTATGTCAAATAATTAATTCAAAACAGAGACAAAATTCTAATTACACCCAATGGCATTGATGAGCATTAAAAATAACATCCCAACATGAAAATAAATTTTCCACAATACCTGCAGCTAATGTATCAAAAAATTTGGACCTTTGGAAAGCGCTGGTGTATGCTGAATGATGGAGCCATATATCAAGCAACTGGAATCCATGCACCAAAATGGCCTACAACTCATATTACACACCAATCAACGTCATAAACCTACCCCATATCATATGGGAAACTAATCAGAGGTTATAACTGGACCTCAGACATGCAAAGATGTGTTCTGATTACCTGTAAGGTCTCAAAAGCAATACTCAAAGGCTCAAAGAACAGCAACAATAACATTGAAGAACCAAGTGTTTTATATATCACCAGACATAACCTTATCCTGTGAGCATCAAAAAGGAAACATCAGAAGCGTTTGTAAGGGATAAAATTACAGTAATAAAAGTAATTGTTTCAACCTAAGTGAAAATTAAGACCAAAAGAGGTTTCAGACGAGGAATTTAATTATTTTATACATCCAAACAGGAAAAGCATCAATTCTGAACTGGCTCCCCCAGAAGTACCATTTAGAAACTATAAGTCTAGAACTAATGCATTATTGTAATACACATCCAAGAAGCAAAATTGTTAATTCTCAGGAATCAAACAATACAGCTCTTTCTGCTTGGTAGTTAACTATCCATCATACCTTAGGTGATTTGTTTCCTAATCTTGAAACAAAAAGGATAGTATCAGCATACCTTAAAGAATTAATTTGATTGGACCTTGTAAGAACAAGCAATAACATTCAAATTCAGAGGAATCTTAAGTTGATGACAGCAATCATGAGAAATCTAACTTCATGAAAGGAAAAAGTGAAAGAAATTGGTGCAGGGACTCAATGGAAGCTAGCCCAACAAATGAGGTTTGGTTGCATCTCTTAAGAAAAACCAGTTTCGTTACTGTTTACTAAAAGTGTTTTTAGATTTTACATTTTTTAAACAGAAAAACTAAGAAGCATGCTTGGTAGTGTTTTTTTGTTCACAATTTCTTAAACTATATACCAAATAGGTCCTTTAAAAATAGAAAAATCAGAACAAATTGTGGATGTTTTCAAGACTTTAGTTCTCCATTCAATTCAAAACACAAGTAAAAAACTTAAAAAGGCTGCTTATTAATGTCATACTCATGCAGATAGCCTAATAAAAATCCTAATGTATAGATGACAAATATAAGTCCGGAGATTTACTTCAGATTTTATTAGTTAGTAGGAGTCATGATTCTATGCATTAAATCGGTTAATTGTGTAAGTAAATTGCTCTGCGGAAGTTAATTTCGCAGTTAGAGGTTTGTTAGTCAATAAGTCAGTTAAAAGCCCTTTAAGTTTGTTAAGAGTCCAGCCTGTTAGAACCTAAAGGGGTCAAAAAGTAGAGAATCCTAATAATTTTACTTTGCAGCTATTGGATATCAGAATGGTTGTTAGCCAGTGACTGGAACCAAGCTTGATGTACTGCCATTGGGATGGATGTCCATAATAACCAACATTTTGATACCATTCCAATAAATGTTATTATTGCCTTGTATTGGAGAAATTTTCACCAATTCCTTATCAAATTTTAATAAATTATATGGTTTTGATTTCTAAATTAATTTGTCAACAATTTCTAAATCATAAAGTTATTGATTTCTATAATTCAATCATATAGGTATTTTTTCCAAATGTATGATATTACAACCATTTTTTTGTCTTCTCTAATTTTGTTATGCCAAATAAAATGCTATTGAAAAATTAGAAAATTCGTTTGACTTTATATGTTATAAAGCATTGACAGTGATGTTATGTCTAACCAAATTAATAATGCTTGTGGAAACTCAAGCAAGTGCATAATTAAAGTGAGATAGGAAGTAAACTGGCAAAACTTGGAAATATCAATGAGCCATTATGAGGCAAACTTTGTAAACTCAGAAAAAACAAATATTATTTGTTATATATAACACAGCTGTTATGTTACATTTGTTAAGCCAAATTTGTTAGCTGATATGAGCTTTACAATTAATGAAGATTTCAGTTTGCAAAAGGTTTCAATTTTCACTGATACTAAGAAACAATATTACCCAATATATAAGTAGATACAATTACATTACACAGAAAACAGTGTTATAAATATTGTTTAAAAGAAGGTAAAAGCTAACTATGTAAAAGGAGTGAACTTTGTACTGAAAACTGTGTTAGATAAGTGTACTGAAAACAGTGTTATAAATAAGTGTATTTGCCCACTAGTTATTTTATCAGTTTTATAGACTCTTAAAAGTGTTAGTAAAATTTATAAATCTTCCACGACTTCAATCATGTTTCAAGCTTGACAACCTTGCACACGACTAAATTGAGAAAACAATAACATGACATTGCATGCACAAATATATGAAAGCATAACTAACAAAAATAAAAAAGCTAGCAATTACATATGAGTTAGTGGTAACAAGTGTATTTTTCATCCCAAATTCAAAAACACTAAAGTTTTTCCAACCAAATTAATAATAAAAAATTATTATTGTTATTAATGATGATGATGATGATAATACCAATAAAAAGTAGTAGCAGTAGCAGTAAGAATAAGAATAATATTCAATAAAGAATATAGATAGAAGAGTAAGAATTACCAGAAAACATCAACCAAAAGAACAAACAACAATGCTGAATATACACGAAAATATGTCCAGGGTCTAGCGGATGGAGATGCATTCAGCCGCTCCAAACGATCTCTGGCCAAAGCTTGAAACATCTATATAATATGCACAAAACATGTCAGAACATGTAAACAGACATTAATTTTCTTTCCATAAAATATCAAGAAATAACTATTCCCACATGTTCCTTTTTGGTACTACATACCTTTAAAGAACATAGCACAATCAGCCAGGTTGACCACAGACCAGCAAGATATATTGTTGGTGGCACAATTAGTGGTAGAAATGTTCCCTGTTCATTCACCATTATAGATAAACAATATCAACATAAAGTTTCCAAATTACATATTTTTTGTAAAAGTTGACATAATCCTTTTTCCTCCCAAAAAAAAAAAAAAATACAGTTAATGACAATTTGATAATATCAACCAACTTCACTATTATGGACTGATGAGTGAAAGTCTGAAGTAGATCATGTAATATTCTGGAAACACCTTCCTTACTTAGCATTATAATTCAGTAAACTAGCTGGCAAAAAGGAAAAGTTATATATAGCAAGGATATTCCTTGCATGTTTGTATATAGATCCACATTTTGTCACAATGAAATTAGAAAATTAAAAAAAAAAAGAGCACAAACATGAGCTGTTTCTCCTGAGAATCCTTCAGATATTCCAGGAATATTTGTATTGGCGAAGATCCTCAATGACTTTAGTCCTTTGGAATGGAAGAAACTTAACATCTTGAAAATGCTACCCAATATTTCTGGCAATATTTTTGTCTCAACTTATTCACAGAACTATGAACAACCTCCAGCTTCACCAAATTGACATGAAGACCATTCTAAAACTACTTTCCAAAAGCAAAAAACCAAACTGCCACCCTTTCCACTGCAAAGATAAAGATGATGTCCTCTTTTGGCAATTCACACCAAAATAAACTTCCAACTGTTTTCTAATAGGTCAAACAGAACACCTTGTATCTCTCTAAACACAGGTTCTCTTCCTCCAACCCATAAGATTATGTGAAACTAATCCAAAATTACAAAAGTAAAAATTATGGGTCTATGCAAGTAAATAGTGCAACTTGACATCATTCACCCTGTGAGCTAAATCATCCCATCTTACAGTTCTTACTTGACAAAAATCTAAGAAGCAATTGCCAAACACCAACTTATACATATGACCCCCAAACTCTATCATCAAAAGAAGAAAATGAGAGGGAAGAAATAGATGGAGAGATAAAGAACAGCTGTTCAATGCAGTAGCTCCCAATTACAACGTATGAAACAATCAATAATCAATAATCAAATAGCTTTAATGAAAAAATGCATTTGTAAAGTTTCTCTCTTATGAAATGCATAGCAAATATATCACAAAACAGAGAAAAGAAAATTGACCTTGTAAATGACATAGTTAATGAGACGCTCAACCAGTTTCCGAGTTTCAGAAGGATACAACTCCGAGAAGAAAATAGCCTGCAAGTGGAAAAAGGGACCATAAACAATTTTAATGATCAAAAATTTCTGTTATCATAGTTAAACTCAAGAACAAGAACAACCTTGTCTATTTGATTATTTAGAGAGTAAAAATAGAGGGCAGAAAGACACATAACATAAACAGTGCTAAATCAGTATTGATTTTCATTTGCCAATAAAAATAAAGTTTGCAGGCAGCAGAGCAACAAATTATGACAATTCACCATCATAACACGGATTGTATTATCTCATTCTTCTAACCCCTACCTTCTTCAAACAAAGAAAAAAATAGTAAGACGCAAATGGCCGTGGCCGATCTGTGTTTAAGACAGTTATTAGCCCTCTATCCAGTTTCATTATGAAGCAGGAACAATCGTGTGCAAAGAATGTTAAGACAATGAGCTAGGTTAAACTTAATTCTGTATAGCACCCGTTTACATTGCCTTTTCAGAGAATTTTACAAGCCTTTGGCACAACCAGTAGCAAAAATAGATAAAATAAGATCATCTTATATAGTTCCGCATATCAGAAACCATGTCAGTGAAGTTGAACAACCAAAATCTTATGAAACCATTTAAGCCACCTATATTCAGAACTATAAAATTAGAACAAGAAGAAGAAAAAATTCAATTTTTGCAAACCCAAGTCCAGTGTTCGTCTTCAAGAACCTCTATACTAGAAAAAGTCTCTACATGGCCCACTACATTAAAATAGTACAACCCCTCGATAAAAGCTGACATAAATCTGCTTCATATACTTCCGCCAAGCTGCTTGAAACTTGTTTCTCAAGAATAGCTTCATTTGATCATTGATGATGACAATTCAAATGCATGACATCAACAAGCATGTGGATGCAAGTCCTCCTAGTGGTTTCTATGATACGCACAGCATTTCAGTAAGGTGAAATACACTATCAAAAGTTATACATCCCTCTTTACAATGTTATTGTATCTATAGTAACTTCTACACACCTCATGCCAGAAGTACAGAACATATGAGCCACCACACATCAACTTCAAACATCACCATAATCCATGACCAGTAAACAATTAGTAACTCTAGTTCAAGACTGTAGTAAACTTACCTTGAGACAAAGATTGAGTAGGATAAATACATTGATTATAAAATTTGCCAGCAGCCCTATGGTGGCATAAGATCCCGAAAGCAACTCAATGGCATGGTTGGCATTGTCCAAATCAATCAAATTCTTGCTGATTAGTCCATCTGATTTAAGTTTATCTAATGACAACTCTGTCCAAAACTGAAGACCTACAATGCTTAACACTGTAGAAACCGCCGAAATTGCTACAACCGTCAAAGCCATCAGAAATTATTTTAGCCTCTCTAAAAAAACCAAGCTCCACGATTTTCATCTGACTTGAATTATTGCAGCCCTTTGCCCATCATAAATATGGCTTAAAAATGAATGGAACAAGAGGGCAAAGTTAATAAATCAGCTTAAAACACCATCATCACGTAGTCATTCATTTACCACCATAGCTTAGGACTCCAAGATGAAATTGGATATCCTGTCAGAAAAGGAGAAAAAAAGAAAAAGCAAATGGTTAAACTGCGGTATACATTACTAAATAAATAATTCAGGATAGCAAACCTTAATCTATCCAGTCTCCACACCCAACACACGACCCATCCCCCCNCCCCCCCCCCCCCCCCCAAAAAAAAAAAAAAAAGTTATTTTCAACTTTACTTCTTATAAAGCACATTACACCAGAGGCAGAGAGGTCATTGCAATCAGTAATTCATATGCAGCATAAGAGTCAGTAAATGTAAATTTTCATTTTTCTGGGAAACCTTCAATACCCCAAAAAAAGAGCTTGGCTTATTTTGATTTGACCTCCAAATAAGGCAAAAGAAATTAACACAATCGTGTCGTGCAACTACCCACCTATCAAAGTAAAGGTCCAAGAATATAACTTAAACTATTGAAATCAGGGCTACAGTATTCAAAAAGGGATTTACACATGAACTCCATCACAGTTTTGATCACATTTTTGAAGAAGCAAGTACAGAGGGACGCGAAGGTCGACAAAATATCTACAAATTCAGTTCCCAAATAGCCAGAACCCTAGAAATCAGACTCCAAAAATATTGAAAAAAAAAATGGAAAATGAAAACAACTTTAATTCAAAGGAACAAAACCGCAATTGACCCCAAAAAGGAAAGAAAAAAAAAAACGTGAATTTCTTCTTTTTTTTTATAATAATTGAACACATTAAGATGATTAAGCACAGAAGAAGAACCTGATTCGATCTAAGACAAGGTATGGTAGCGTCGGCTGGGGTTTCTGCAATAACCTTTGGGCATCAGAATTAATACAAACAGAATATAGAGGTAGAAAGAATTTAGTCAGAGAGAGAAAGGGGCAACGGGGAGAATTATAAATACCAGGTCAATTTTTGCGGGAAAGCGTAAGCGAATTCTTAAGATAATTTATAGAAATATTTTTTTAATATTATTTCACTTTTCTCACTTATTTCTCATAAAACTTACCAAAAAAAAATACTTATATATATTAATTCTAATTTAATTCTTTCAACACGGTTTATGTGAATAATAAAATATTTATTTTATCTATAATTATTGTTATAGACTCTTTTATAAGATATTCACATATTATGATTATTAACTACATATTAAAAGATAATTACATAAAATTTTTATTTCATTTGTGATGATTCTTGTTTATAATCTCTCATATTAAAAAATAAATTATAGTATAATATGAGTTATAATCACATATTATGCTCACTAATTATATACTAAATAAAAATAACCATATATGGTGATCATCCAAGTAATTGTATGTTAATTTTTAATAAAAAATAATTTACACCCACTTATAAACTTAAATTTTTTTATATATAAGTACACATAATATTATTTGAATTCATTGAAAATTATTTAAATTTTATTTGGAAGAAAAATTATCTAATTTAAATTAGACTTATACTAAAAGTTATTTAATTTTTTTTAATATAATTCAATTGTTTTAACTTTTACGTCTCTACAAACAAAGATTAAATGTGTGTAAATGACCCCACCATGAACCATCGTAGCGTCCAAGGTTTATATTCTCTTACCCGTGATTTTACATCACCAATTGCTTATATTAGTGACAGTGAATGATTGCAATTGTATAATAAGGAGGTTTATACTTTTAGTATAAAATATAAAAATTATGTATGCTTGACACGTCAGTGTAGTATGACATATTTACGTAGTATCATAAAATCCCCGGTATAATAATTGTTTTGCCGGCTGTTAGTTAATCCTTAAACGCCATCAGCAAGTGACCCTCTCCCTCCAACAAGTTAAAAGGAATTGGTGGAGAATTTTTTCAACTCCTCTTAATTTTTTTTCATAAATTTTTTTTTAGAAGTTTCTTAGATACTTTTAGTATTTATGTAGTATATTATATTATATGACAATAGCTAATGTGTGAATGACATATATACAAGTCAACTGTTTTTAAGTTTGTTTAAAAAAAATGAGATTTCTTAGATACTTTTAGTATATATGTAGTATCTCATACTACATAGGAATAACTAATAAATGAATGACACGTGTACAAGTTAATTATTTTTAAGTTTGTTTAAAAAATAAAATAAATTATATTATCTAATAAAATATGAAAATTATGAATGTTTGTCACGTCAGTATATTATGATATACTCATATAGTATCATAAAATTCTCATGAAAAAAATAAAATAAATTATATTTGTATCTAATAAAATATAAAAATTACGTATTTTTATCATGTCAATATAATATGACATATTCATGTGCTATCATAGAATCCTTAAATTTTTTTTATAACCTATAAATTTGACTTGATATGTTTCAAGAATTCTACAGTAAAAGTATTCACAATTATAATTTTGTGCGGATGAACATTTTGAGAATCTCAAATTTTATCAATAAGAGGTCTCGAACACAATACATTCATCTTACGAAAAAAGTCTTGTGACCAATTAATTTACAATCCAATTGGCTTAATCATGAAATCTTTAACTCCTCTAATAATGTGTTTTGAGTATTATTTTTACTCGAATTTTACAACTTGTATTATTTTTCAACTAAACACAACTGGCATGACAATCCTTGTAGCCAAACACAGTGAAATTACCCTTTCCCTCTACCAACCAATTACACGTCATTTGTGGTGACGCATTATGGTTGGGTTGGGTCAAGAGAAGAGAGAACCCAATGCTAAATTACCTATTTGTATTGATGAGGACCAAAATTAGGCGATTAATAAGCTACCTTCTGCGTGTATGTGCTAACCTTCTACACAAACTGATTCTTCCAAATTGCTACTTGGAGTTTTCGTGTTGTGTCTTTCCATGGTTTTGTGTTTGGATTGAAATTGAACATTTTAATAGGTTTAAAGACTTTTATATTAATGTTAGGATATTGTAGATGGAATCTTTCATATTTAAACCATGTTAAAATTGCATGAAAACTACAAAGAAATCATGGAAAGAGCAAATTGGGCCGCCTTTGGGTCGGATCCAGGTTGAACAGACCCAATTTGCATACAACTGGGTATAGAAAATGAGAGTGAGAAAGAGTGAGACTCACTCATTTAATATCCTCAACTGTTTCTTGCACCAATTTTTTGGCACTCTCCCTAATCTATCCATTGATTATTTTTTGTTATTTTATCATACTTAAATCATTTTAGTTTAATTTTTAAAAAAAAAAATTGTACGCAAAAATGGGCATGAGATCAGGAGTATCTTATTTTATATACAGCTCTTGCTATCTGACCATATGCAATTTTGAGGGTTAGCACTATCCCCAACTTAATTGAGTGGATTTCAATAAGACTCACCTAATGATTTTGGTGTCGTTTTAAAAGTCTCAAAAAATTGAATTACTAAGTATGTGATAGAATATACAATTTTTTGTAAAATCCATAAACGGCATAATATAGGATAATGTGCCAAAAAGATTTTACTAAAGTTTTAAGTTTTGACATATTTNCTAAAGTTTTAAGTTTTGACACATTTTACTATATTGTACTATTTATGTATTTTTATTAGAAATTGTGTGTTCAATCATTACTGCATAACTTAAATTTTTTGAGAGTTTTGCAATGACACCAAAACTATTGAATGGGTCCCATTGAAATCCACCTAACTAAGTGAAGGTGTAGCTTAGCAAGAGCTTATATATACCCTTACATTTATCATTTCTTCAACTATGGTTAAAGTCTCAAAAACAAAAATAAGAGTTTATTCTAGACTAAAATCTCATTTTCGTCCCTCACTTATGAAGGTGCTATCAATTTTGTCCTCCACTGTAATAATTTTTCAATGAAGTCCCTCACTTATGAAATTCGCTTCAATAAAATTTCTCTGTCTAACTTCCACTAAGTTCACTGATAGAAATGTTGATGTGGCCGTTAAAGGGTGATGTGTCACTATTAAATGTCATGTTGGACATCCAAGTGGACACACCACTTAGGTGCTCCCCTAAACGACGCAGCTTTGGATCTTAAGACCCATTTCCTCTCCGCTTCTTCCCTTTCTTTTTCTCCTTCTCTCTCCCTTTCTTCTTCTCTCTCTCTCTCTTTCTCTTCTTGTTTCACAGTTCCGTAAGCCACTATCCATAATATAGAAAATTCATAAAAAAAATTAAACATGATAGAACACACAATTCTTTATAAAATGCATAAACGATACAATATAGGACAATGTGCCAACAAGATTTTAGTAAAGTTTTAAGTTTTGACATGTTTTTCTATGGCGTACTATTTATGCATTTTTATTAGAAATTGTGTGTTCAATCATTACTGCATAACTCAATTTTTTAAGAAATTTGCAACGACACCAAAATTGTTGGATGGATCCCACTGAAACTCACCTAACTAAGTGATGTGTAGCTTAGCAAGGGCTTATATATACCCTTACATTTACCATTTCTTCAACTATGGTTAAAGTCTCAAAAACAAAAATAAGAGTTCATTCTAGACTAAAACCTCATTTTCGTCCCTCACTTATGAAGGTGCTATCAATTTCGTCCTCCACTGTAATAATTTTTCAATTAAGTCCCTCACTTATGAAATTCGATTCAATAAAATTTCTCTGTCTAACTTCCGCTAAGTTCACTGATAGAAATGTTGATGGGGCCATTAAAGGTTGATGTGTCACTATTAAATGTCATGTTGGACATCCAAGTGGACACACCACTTAGGTGCTCCCCAAAACGACGCAGCTTGGGGTCATAAGACCCCTTTCCTCTCCGCTTCTTCCCTTTCTTTTTCTCCTTCTCTCTCCCTTTCTTCTTCTTCTTCTTCTTCTCTCTCTCTTTCTCTTCTTGTTTCACAATTCCGTAAGCCACTATCCATAATATAGAAAATTCATAAAAAAATTAAACATGACAGAACACACAATTCTTTATAAAATGCATAAACGATACAATATAGGACAATGTGCCAAAAAGATTTTAGTAAAGTTTTAAGTTTTGACATGTTTTTCTATAGCGTACTATTTATGCATTTTTATTAGAAATTGTGTGTTCAATCATTACTGCATAACTCAATTTTTAAGAGATTTGCAACGACACCAAAATTGTTAGATGGGTCCCACTGAAACTCACCTAACTAAGTGAATGTGTAGCTTAGCAAGAGCTTATATATACCCTTACATTTATCATTTCTTCAACTATGGTTAAAGTCTCAAAAACAAAAATAAGAGTCCATTCTAGACTAAAACCTCATTTTCGTCCCTCACTTATGAAAGTGCTATCAATTTCGTCCTCCACTGTAATAATTTTTCAATTAAGTCCCTCACTTATGAAATTCGCTTTAATAAAATTCCTCTGTCTAACTTCCGCTAAGTTCACTGATAGAAATGTTGATGGGGCCGTTAAAGGGTAATGTGTCACTATTAAATGTCATGTTGGACATCCAAGTGGACACACCACTTAGGTGCTCCCCAAAATGACGCAGCTTTGGGTCTTAAGACCCCTTTTCCTCTCCGCTTCTTTCCTTTCTTTTTCTCCTTCTCTCTCCCTTTCTTCTTCTCTCTCTCTCTCTCCCTCTTTCTCTTCTTGTTTCATAGTTCCGTAAGCCACTATCCATAATCTAGAAAGTTCATAAAAAATTAAACATGACAGAACACACAATTTTTTATAAAATGCATAAATGATAGTGCCAAAAAGATTTTAGTAAAGTTTTAAGTTTTGACATGTTTTTCTATAGCATACTATTTATGCATTTTTATTAGAAATTGTGTGTTCAATCATTACTGCATAACTTAATTTTTTAAGATATTTGCAACGACACCAAAATTGTTGGATGGGTCCCACTGAAAATCACCTAACTAAGTGAATGTGTAGCTTAGCAAGAGCTTATATATATCCTTACATTTATCATTTCTTCAACTATGGTTAAAGTCTCAAAAACAAAAATAAGAGTCCATTCTAGACTAAAACCTCATTTTCGTCCCTCACTTATGAAGGTGCTATCAATTTCGTCCTCCACTGTAATAATTTTTCAATTAAGTCCCTCACTTATGAAATTTGCTTTAATAAAATTCCTATGTCTAACTTCCGCTAAGTTCACTGATAGAAATGTTGATGGGGCCGTTAAAGGGTGATGTGTCACTATTAAATGTCATGTTGGACATCCAAGTGGACACACCACTTAGGTGCTCCCCAAAACGACGCAGCTTGGGGTCTTAAGACCCCTTTCCTCTCCGCTTCTTCCCTTTCTTTTTCTCCTTCTCTCTCCCTTTCTTCTTATCTCTCTCTCTTTCTCTTCTTGTTTCACAGTTCCGTAAGCCACTATCCATAATCTAGAAAATTCATAAAAAATTAAACATGACAGAGCACATAATTCTTTATAAAATGCATAAATGATACAATATAGGACAATGTGCCAAAAAGATTTTAGTAAAGTTTTAAGTTTTGACATGTTTTTCTATAGCGTACTATTTATGCATTTTTATTAGAAATTGTGTGTTCAATCATTACTGTATAACTCAATTTTTTAAGATATTTGCAACGACACCAAAATTGTTGGATGGGTCCCACTGATGCTCACCTAACTAAGTGAATGTGTAGCTTAGCAAGAGCTTACATTTATCATTTCTTCAATTGTGGTTAAAGTCTCAAAAACAAAAGTAAGAGTTCATTCTAGACTAAAACCTTATTTTCGTCCCTCACTATTGAAGGTGCTATCAATTTCGTCCTCCACTGTAATAATTTTTCAATTATGTCCCTCACTTATGAAATTCGCTTCAATAAAATTTCTCTGTCTAACTTCAGCTAAGTTCATTGATAGAAATGTTGATGTGGCCGTTAAAGGGTGATGTGTCACTATTAAATGTCATGTTGGACATCCAAGTGGACACACCACTTAGGTGCTCCCCAAAACGACGCAGCTTTGGGTCTTAAGACCCATTTTCCTCTTTGCTTCTTCCCTTTCTTTTTCTCCTTCTCTCTCCCTTTCTTCTTCTTTCTTTCTCTCTCTCTTTCTCTTCTTGTTTCATAGTTTCGTAAGCCACTATCCATAATCTAGAAAATTCATAAAAAATTAAACATGACAGAACACACAATTCTTTATATAATACATAAATGATACAATATAGGACAATGTGCCAAAAAGATTTTAGTAAAGTTTTAAGTTTTGACATGTTTTTCTGTAGCGTATTATTTATGCATTTTTATTAGAAATTGTGTGTTCAATCATTATTGCATAGCTCAATTTTTTAAGAGATTTGCAATGACACCAAAATTGTTGGATGGGTCCCACTGAAACTCACCTAACTAAGTGAATGTGTAGCTTAGCAAGGGCTTATATATACCCTTACATTTATCATTTCTTCAACTATGGTTAAAGTCTCAAAAACAAAAATAAGAGTTCATTCTAGACTAAAACCTCATTTTCGTCCCTCACTTACGAAGGTGCTATCAATTTCGTCCTCCACTGTAATAATTTTTCAATTAAGTCCCTCACTTATGAAATTCGCTTCAATAAAATTTCTCTGTCTAACTTCCGCTAAGTTCACTGATAGAAATGTTGATGTGGCCGTTAAAGGGAGATGTGTCACTATTAAATGTCATGTTGGACATCCAAGTGGACACACCACTTAGGTGCTCCCTAAAACGACGCAGCTTTGGGTCTTAAGACCCATTTCCTCTCCGCTTCTTCCCTTTCTTTTTCTCCTTCTCTGTGCCTTTTTTCTTTTCTCTCTCTCTTTCTCTTCTTGTTTCACAGTTCCGTAAGCCATTATCCATAATCTAGAAAATTCATAAAAAAATTAAACATGGGATCTAAAAAGCATGTACGAGTTGCAGTCTCAGAAGTGCGAGAAATTGCTAAGAACATAGTAGAGAAAAGAAATGCGAACTCCAAGGGAAGGCTTCGCTTGAATCAGCAGATATGCTTTCACGGTTCTTGAGTTCTGGCCACTCCGACGTGAACTTCGTCGCAGACATAGTCATAAGTTTCATATATTGAGTCAGTTTTCACTCGAGCTTTCCATCCTCTTTCAGCTGCTAGCAAGTGGTTTTCTTGTTTGTTATTGTTCTTTTTTTTTTAGCAAAAAGGCTCGATTCATAGCCAGTATCTGATTCCCTTGGCATATCAGTATCAATTCTGTAGTTCTTCTTGCCTTCCTTCACGTAGCCTTAGCTTATCGACGGGTCTTGCATTAGGATACTATACTCACTGCATGCATGAAGCACACAGGAAGAGGAAGGCCTTAAGTCACCCTGAATTTTCATATTGGCTTTTATATGAGTTCTAGTAGTGGCAGGTAAGGACTCGACATCGGCGGCGCTAACATGGTTTTTCTAGCTGCTCTTGAAGAAGCCACAAGTGGAGAAGGAGGTTCACATTCCAAAGTGACAATCTTTGAAAAAGCAAAGGCCTAAACTAACCTTTGTGACATGCATGCAAACACAGTGGTTCACATTCCAAAGTCGAATTATATCATTGTTATCACACGAGCAAAGTAGGTTTGCCTTTCTTGGGTGGAAGTCCAATGAGATTACTTGTTTAGCATGCCCAATAAGCTTGAACAATGATTTGTTTGGCTGTCATAAAACATGAAAGTGAAGTGTTCACAAACTAAAATGCAAAGGAAAGAAAAAGAGAATGAAACTGAAAAACAAGAAAGAAAATAGAAACATGGGAGAAGAGATGAAAAGATATCCATATTCTTCACAACATAGAATTTATGGATTATACAGAGAAGACATTTAAGATGAGAAGAAAGCGAAGAGTAAGAGCTTACTTTGGCTGCATCCCTTATTTTTACAGTTCTATCAAAGGAAGATGTAGCAAATATAGTTGAACCTGGGCTCACCATCTCTGATTCGACGGCCACAGCCTTTTCCACCTCGAAGGTCTCGCCGTTAGAGCTCATCAGAGTGAACAGCTTCTTCTCCGATAATGGTGACAACATGGTTGATGGTTTTCAGTGAAAAGATTGAAACTTTGGGACCCTCACTACTAGAAACCAAAAAGTATAGAGTAATGACATTTAACCGTGAGAGAAGAAGAGAAAGAGAGAGAGACGGAGAAAAAGAAATGGAAGAAGCGGATGTCCAGCGTGGCATTTAATAATGACACATTACCCTTTAACGGCCACATCATTATTTCCATTAGTGAACTTAGCGGAAGTTAAACAAAGAGATTTTATTGAAGCGAATTTTATAAGTGAAAACTTAATTAAAAAATTATGGCTTAATTGTAATTTTGGTCCTCCTATTTTAATCACTTGAACGTTTTGGTTCTACTTCTTTAAAAATGAACTATTGAGTCCCTCTATATTCATAAAATGTACAAGTTTAGTCCATTTATCTTTAAGTCAAATTCTTAAGTTTATTTCAAGGTGTAAAGTTATCTGATTCATAATCTCACCGTTCAGATTGAAGAGCTACGTCTTGTGAATCTTCCCATTAAATTTCAGCTCGATCTAACGGTGAATAAGCCTAAATTTTTAGTTAGATGAAAATTTATGATTTTGGTATTTTGTGCTGAGTTTTACCATTAGGTCGAGCTCAAATTTAGTGAGGAGATTCACAAGATGTAGCCCTTCAATCTGAACGGTGGGATTATGAATCAGAGAACTTTACACCTTGAAATAAACCTAAAAATTTTGACTTAAAGATAAATGGACTAAACTTGTACATTTTATGAATATAGAGAGACTTAATAATTCATTTTTGAAGAAAGTGAACTAAAACGTTTAAGTGATTAAAATAAGGGGACCAAAATTGTAATTAAGCCAAAAATTATTGNAAATTACTAAAATACTTCTTAGTATTATTCGGTTTTTTTTTTTTATATATATGATTATTTTTTGGAGGTTTCTTAGATACTTTTAGTATTTATGTAGTATGTTATACTACATAGAAATAGCCAATAAATGAATGACATATGTACAAATTAACTGTTTTTAAGTTTGTTTAAAAAATTAAATAAATTATATTTTATATATAATAAAATATGAAAATTATATATGTTTGCCACGTCAGTGTAGTATGACATACTTACGTAGTATCATAGAATCCCCGTTATTTTTTAACATGATAATCACATATGAGAATATAATGATTATATAGTATCAAATGATAACTATATATGTAAACAGATAATCACATAATACTAAAAAGTAGTTACATAACATCAATATATATATATATTCATTTATATAATAGATCTTTCTCACATACCTAAGGTATGTGATATTTTCCTGTAGTAGCATTAATCATTATTAATGTAAAAATATTTAATCTTAACTATTTATTTTTTAATAATAAAAATTAATTATTTTTTACATAATAACTATTACGTTGTCATGTCAAGAATATGACATACTCCTTATATGGTAGAATGACCCATGATATGAAAAGCACCAAATTTAGGACAAGATATTTTCTTCCAAGATTAAGAACCTAACAATAATAAACTCAAAAGTAATTACTTTTATATTATTAAACAAATATGTTAGTCGTTGACTGTTAAAAAAGATTACAAATAGAGCGGATTGTAATTTTCTAGAGTTTAGTATCATTTTAGAAAATATTACAGGGAAAATAAAATAGAGTAAAACAAATTGTACTGAAGGGGCTAGATTGTGTTGTTTACCGACTCAACTCAACTAAGCGTTGTGCGCAGAATATTCTAGAACCTGATCGTTCTTCACAAAACTTAAGCCCAGAAACAAATTCTCATACTCATTCCAAATATTTCTAAATCAGATCCTCTGTGAAATTCGGAACTTCTGGTGCCGACACTCTATTAAAATTGAAGATTCATTGTTGTCCTTTGAAACCTTTGATCCAAGGTTCAAGACATCAAGGTGCCACCGTCGCTGGAGTTCGCTTCCTCGGCCGGTGACTCTTCCGCCGCCGGTAAGACACGCTTCAGGGGTTTACAGATTTCAGTCTTTAATGACCAGAGTTGTTGTTTTCCCATGTCGATTTGTGGTTTTCCTTAGTTTGTTTGTTTGTGTTTTTTTTTTTTTTTTTCTCTCAGTTGGAATGCCATTTTGATCGGCTGCTCTGGTTTTCAGTATCCCTCTCTCGCCGTTTAATCTCTCCTTTGTGTCGTTTTGCATGCAATGCCTTTGGCCACACAACCCTGTATAATTTGGGACTACAGCCCATATATGAGGGTGGGGATTTTTCGCTTGTGTTTTGGATTCTTAGAGATTAGATGGGAAGAAATTATTGTTTAAATGTGTGTTGAATGAATTTGTTAAAAGTTGTATAAATAGAATAGTACTTTGATAAGTTGGAACCCAGTAACAAAGATTTTAGTAGGCTATTGGTCCATGCTCAATCAGAGCACATAGGCCTCTCTGCATCGCTGCCATATGTAGCCAATAATTTGATATGGGAATTAACCATGGTTTTCTTATTATTGTTTGACGTTAATTTGAAGCTGTGAGATAGAAAGATGCCAACTGGTTTGTAGATATGTTATTTTCTTTCTCCATTGGATGTTCATATAATCTTAGTCTTTCAATTATGGTTGTATGACTAAGAGTTTTCTTTTTTCAGTGAAGGTTGGTGAGAGCTCTACAATATATGTAGAATTATGTAACTGATGTGCTTATCAAATTAGAAGTTATGAACTTATAGCTTTTATTCATTCATTCCCATTCTGATATATTTAAAGTTTAAAGATATAGATTGATCTCATGATAAGTGTCAAAAGAGAAGGATATAATATAAGCTTTGTTCACAAAAAGGAATGACAAGAAACTTGCTTACACAAATGAAAAAAGATGTTAGGAACATGTTCATTGTCTCTTGATTTCCCCAGTGGGGCATCTGGACACTACAACTGGATTAACATCCTTTCTTTCTGTTTTGGAAATA
Organism: Cercis canadensis; assembly: GCA_003255065.1. NCBI lineage: Eukaryota > Viridiplantae > Streptophyta > Magnoliopsida > Fabales > Fabaceae > Cercis > Cercis canadensis. Next base: position 400,825 of record QAOA01008053.1, on the reverse strand, counting down.
GTAGACTGGAACTAATTGATTTGGGTTCCCTTTCTTCTATTTTCACATCTAGGGTCTAACATGTTTTCTAAATCATGTGGAACACTTGTACGGATTTGAAACCACTTATCACTTTTATCTTGTGTCAGTATTTAATTTCCTCCTAGTTGAATTTTAGAAAATCATAATATTATTTGCAAGTTTCATATAATCTATCTAATTGATTTACAAGCTTCTTTTTTGTGTTTAATTAATATTTTTTACTACATTTTGGATTATTTTTAATAATCTAAAACAATAACTTTAGTGCACCAAGAAACTTATTGAATACTCATATTTAAGAAAATAGTATTTAATCTTAAAATGAAAAAGAAATTGTTAAAAGCACTTTATATATCCAACAGCTTAATTTTTGTTAGTGTCCTTCATGTTAATTTGTGAGTTAAAAAGCTCTTTTCTAATCAATGTCCAAGCGCATAAAATACTAAAGTGCTTCTGAGATGATTTGGCCAAATACTAATTTGCTTCTCTTTGACAGTGAATCCGTGATACAATAGTGAGATTCTCAAAATAGAAAAAGTTTCACAGCCAGGAAAAACCACCACTTATAAACCGTGATGGGTATAATTAGAAGCTGCTTCTCATTCATAGCAGGAACTGTCTGTGGGGTATACTTGGCTCAGAACTATCAAGTTCCTAACATCATGAAGCTTGCTGACACTGCCATGGTCATGGCTAAGCACATTGAGGAACAATACCGAAAGCCCAAGAAGAAGGGAGGTGATGATGACACCTATGATTAGTTAGCATCTGTATGACACTATTTTTGAATCAGGTTTTTATTTTGGGAATTTTTGTCCTTAATCATATAGAATCAAAATTTTGTATCAACATAAAGAAATGGGGAAATACAAATTAGCTCGAATTTTCTGATGGAAATATTCTTGGGGTTTGTAAAATCATTATATCTTGTCTTCTTTTATGGGAAATATGACTTTTTTCTTCTTTCCTTTCTTTTGCATGCTGTGAGTTTTACTTTGAGTTTCCTATTAAAGATATCTAGTATGTCTCACTGCCCCAGTTTCATAATCTTGACTTATATGTTAGCTCCAGAACAGAAATATGTTTTGTGGTCATTAGAATTGTTTTTACTATTTTCTGGAATTTTATGTCAATAATGACGATTTTTTTGGTAATAATGTCCATTTTCCAATGATCTTAATGATAAGATCTGATTGGCATTTGTTCTTTTAAGATGTTATCTCTGTAGTTTCAAAGATTTCATAGCTTGATGGGTAAAACTGATCAGTCAGTCGTTTTCTATTTATTTTTACTTGTGCCTCCATTTCTCCCAAGGGAAGGATATTTTCAATATGTATCCCCTAGAGATGAATAGAATTCATTTTACTTTCTATAATTCTACATTATTACCGAGGGTTGAATTCTAATCTTAAGATAACATAGGTGTATATGGACCAGATATAATTTACTTTTGCTGGACCAGATATAATTACTTTTGCTGAACTAATCAGGGGTCACTACATGAGGGGTAACATGAAAGAGGCTGAAGAGATTTTTGCTGAAACACAGAATCGGGTACATTCAATGATGATGTTTCAGTTCAGATTCTTTTTAATAAGTACTGCGAACTGGAGGAACCAATTTTGGCATCTAACCTTAATTAGGAGTGGTTGGCAAATAAGCAACATAATCATCTATGCTAAATCCTGTATTGTAGGCATCACAGAGTCACAAGTTCTGGAAAAGAAAGCCTAGCCATGGTTGCCTAAAATTCATTCTTTCAATTCCTGGAATTCGGACTTTCATTGCAGACTTACTAATTGGGTAATTTTGTGGTTGTGACTCATATGAATGATGAATTCTCTAAGTAAGTTTCTCTGCAAGTATTCTATTCAACATGTTTATATGTGGTGAAATAATCTTGTCAGTACTTCAAGCCTCTTGCTGAAGAGTACTCGGAAGCTTAATTTAAGTATTCCGACTTTCAGGTTTGATGATTATTTTAGCTTTGTGTTTAGAGTTCAAAACTAGTTCTGCTACTGGATTGTCACTTCTTTCTTTTTTTTTTTTGGTGGGACAATTGAAAACAGTTTCCAGTTTCATTATGCTCCTGCTCAAGTTGACTCAGTTAACCCCAAGGGTTTGGCTTGGTGGTAAGAATGTAAAGATTCTTCCATTTAGTTAACCAAGGTTCAAATTATGGGGTTACCCAAGGAATATTTTTTTGAATATACTGAGTTGATGCGGGGAGTGTGTCTTTAAGATTGTTTAGGGAGGGGCTTAATCTTAGTGTGTAAAAGCTAGTCAGGGGATATTCTTACCGTTAAAATCAAAAAGTTGACTTGGTTTGTGTAATAAACTAGTTAAGCTTGGTCTAATTGGTGTTGTTCCAGATGGCCTTAGGGTCTGATTGGTGTTTTTTTTGTCATGTTTTTATTGTGTTTTGGTGCAGGGTGATTGTTAAGTTACACCTCCTCTAAAGGAGGTGTAGCGTTACCCACCCTTCATTAGGGGGGTTTTTGGTGGGATTCACTGAGTGATTTTGGTATTTGTTGCAAAAATTTCAAAAAATTGAGTCACTCAGTATGTGACAATATTGTTTCTTATATTGTGTCAATTTTGCATTTTATAAGGAATTGCGTTTTATAACGTACTAAGTGATTTAATTTTTCGTGATATTTGCAATAACACTAAATTCGTCCATTGAATCTCATAGAGCCACATCCCTTAATAGGAGTAGCAAACCCCTTCGATGCAGAGCACTTTACTTTTGTTGTCCTCATTACCACTTTTGCTAGTGTAGTTGGCGTGTTAACTTGGTCTCTGGACTTGATGTAAGTCTTGGTATTTATCTTCAATGATCAATGATTACTGTTTGCCTATGGGATAGAAGAAAAAAACACTTTATTTAGTCTCTCAAATTTTGCCACTTGAGCACAAGTGGTATGCATACTTCGTACTTGCATCATAGACTCACTCATTTCTTTTTTGCCAATAGTTGCAATCCCAAATTGCAGATTCTCCACTGGGCCTTTTGTTTCCATCCGCATCAGTAGTCAATCTAGTTGTGAAGAGGCGTTGCCTGATCTATTGGGCACTCCAAAGTGCAAGAGGACTCAACTTGTTTATGGATTCATGAGTAATTGTCATGAGAATTGAGAAGAGCACCTCTTTAATTACCCTTTATCTTTTCTTCTTCACCACTAGCTTTTTAAAGTCTAATACAAACTTAGGGCTAGGGATAGAAACATATATATACAATCTTATTGTCTATGTGTGAATGACATATGTACAAATCAGTTATTTTCAAGTTTGTTTGAGAAAATAACATAAATTATATTTTATATCCAATAAAATATAAAAATTATGTATGATTGCTACGTCAGTGTAGTATGACATATTCATATCATATCATAAAATCCCTGTATATATGTATATTCAAAGTCAATGATCCACTCTTACGTACGTGAACTGTAAGATGTTTGTGTCAAGCCAATTGCTGAAAAATCAATGATATATATACAACAATCTTTGATAAACTTCTCATAACCGCAATACATAAGAGTTTACACTAGGAATATGAGGCTTTTCTACAGTCAAAACTAGGAAAAAAAAATTGTATAATATCAATAATTGTCTTAAGTGTGACAGTGTCAAAGAAAAAAGGCATACCAGAAAAAGCTTTTTTGACAATAAGTGTTTTAGAAAGTTATATCACAAAAATTATTTCAACGTCAATACCGTTGAAAAAAGTTACAACTATATCAATTGTGATAAATTATTTTTCTATAAAATCACAAAAAAAATAGTTTTAACATTAAGGTAGTTAAAAGAAGTTACTTTTCTTATTGTTATATTTTACGGAGATTCTATGATATTACATGTATATGTTATACTACACTGACGTAATAAGTATACGTAATTTTCATATTTTATTTAATATAAAATTAATTTATCTTATTTTCTCAAACAAACTTAAAAATAATTAATTTATACATATATAATTCACATATTGACTATTCTTATGTAGTATGACATACAACAAAATATCTAAGAAATCTCATATATTTTATTATAGTAAATTGAATTCAAGTGGTCTTATGAATTTTATTTTTTCCTGTATAACCAAAAATTTACTACTTAAAGGCAGTTGTACACAGTTTCTGTGATAATATGTTTATAAAAAAAATATTTGGAAATTATTCCAAAACCAAAATTTGAAAAATGCTTTCTTTCTTTTATTTTTTGGACAAGACCATAGGGATGCATTATGCATACCTAAAATTGTAAAATACAAAAACAAAAAGAAAAAAAATACTAGAGTTGTCATATTCAAAAGAAACAGGTTGCACTCCCTTACCTCTTATTAAAGATTTGAACATTATCAACTACAAAATGACAACTTTAGCCAAATAGTCAATTATCTCTGGTAAAAAAAAAAAAAAAATAGTCATTTCCATTGCTAATCACGCCAAAACCATGTTTCTTATTTGTTAATCCAAAATTCCAACTTCTTTAGCACATTTTTTTCTTCTTTGTAAATAAAGGAGAGCATATTTAGTGTGCTAGAAAACGCGGGGTGTGTTTGATTCTGTTTTTTGTTTTTATTTTTATTTTTAAAAATTATTTTTGAAAACAATCATCTCTTATTTTATTTTTTTTTATTTTTAGAACAATGTTTTAAAAATAAATTTTCAAAACATGTAAACAAAAACAGTCTTATCAAACAAATTATTTTATTTTATTTTTTTCAAAAACAAAAAGCAATTTTTAAAAACTGAAATCAAACAGACTCGAAATTTCTCAGACTTAAACTCAGAAACATGAGATGACTAAGCCTCACAACTGAGAGACGGTGCCATTACACCAAAATCTCTTCCTCAACTCCTTTAATACCTTTCTGGCTAAATTTTAGTACCATATTANTATTTTAAAAATAAGAAAACAAGAACAAGAAATAGCTGTTTTCAAAAACTGTTTTTAAAAACAAAAAAACCAAAACACTTTCAAACACACCCTAAATTTCTCAGACTTAAACTCAGAAACATGAGATGACTAAGCCTCACAACTGAGAGACGGTGCCATTACACCAAAATCTCTTCCTTAACTCCTTTAATACCTTTCTGGCTAAATTTTAGTACCATATTATTTTGTCTTCTACAAAGGATTAACAATCCAATACGTATCTAATTTGTGGCTAAAAATTGATACTTTCAACTTAAATAATGTTTATTTGAGTCACAATCTTTAACACAAATCACTTACTCCAACTCCATGCTTAGCTAGTGACTCTGTGTCACCCCACTATTCAACTTTATGCCTATTTTTTTTAATGTAATGGAGGTGTCCCCATGAATTATAACTACAGTGTTGCGTTACATCTTTGATATTAATATTGAACAATTATGTCCTCCTTTGCTTTGTATTCTTTGGTAGCCAAGTTCATACGCAACTTCTCCATGCTTGGTTTATTTTCAAAGCTGTCTTTCTCATCATCTCCATCTATCCATAATCAATTATTTTTTTTTCATTTGAATAATTTCCCCAAGAAAAACGTTCATTAAAATACTGCTAATCTACCAAATGGCAAAATGGAGTTATATGAAGTAGCCATGTTCCCCAAATATTATTGCATAATGCAACAACAAAGTCAATCATTTTCCTTTGTGAATATGTTTAGTGGATTGACAAAGGCATGTGAGATGAAAGTAACCGCTACTTACACAATTTTTTTATCTTCATATAATTAGAAACGAGGATTCTATAATACCACATGAATATATCATACTACACTGACGTGACAAACATACGTAATTATTATATTTTATTGAATATAAATATAATTTATCTTATTTTCTCAAACAAACTTAAAAATAGTTGATTTTTATACATGTCATTCACATATTTGTTATTCTCATATGGTATAACATACTACATATATATCAAAAGTATCTAAGAAACCTCAAATTAGAAAATGTCTCAATTTTTTTTTTGAGTAAAACCCTTTTTTAGTCCTTGAAAAATGCAGTCACTGACAAATTCGTCTTCCAAAAATTTTCGGTGACAAATTGATCCTTGAATTATTATTTCACTGACAAATTAGTTCTCCGATAAGCAAGATCAGTGAAAAGAAAATGAGGACTTGAATGAGAAAATAAGGGCTTAAACATAGCTAGGCAATATCAGTGAAAAAAGTTTAGGAAAAGGGTTTGCAGGGATCCTGAACTTTTCTCATTAAAGTACAAGAGGACTAATTTGTCAGAAAAAATAATAATTTAATGACCAATTTGTCACTGAAAATTTTTGAAAGGTGAATTTGTCAGTAGCTGCATTTTTCAAGGACTAAAAGAGAGTTTTACTCTTTTTTTTAACTAAAAAGTTGAAACTTTTACCTTGCAGAAATTGATTATAGGTTAAAATTATTCAAATTTTTTTAGGAATAGGTTAGATTGTACTTAAATAAAAAAATAAAAGTCATATGAAATNAGGAATAGGTTAGATTGTACTTAAATAAAAAATAAAAGTCATATGAAATGCCTTACAAACGATTTTTCACGTCCACAAACCATAAGCATTTATCTTGAATGCCAGGTTTTTGTAGTTTATAAATAATAGATGTGACACCCTATAGAGCATAGACTTGCTGTGGTTAGAAAACATTCATTGTATACTTTTGAGACTCTTAAAAAAGAAATCTTATTCCACAAAAATTCTTATCCCTTAAAGTTCGCATTTAAATTTATCTACAATAATGTATTTATATTTGGTGATCTTATCACCAAATTATTGTAATGGACCTTATCCATTTGCCATAAAGGCTGCGGTTCCCCTATAAAGAATACAATAAATGCTTTGTTTGCTGTTCAGTTAAAGTCATCAATTGGGAAAATGAAGGAGAAAATTGATTCAACAAATTACTATTGCATGCAAATATTTATACGATATTTTTTTAATTAATATTACAAGTATTTTTATTTGATTGGTGTGAGATTAATTTCATTTGAGGGTTAGAGTAATTACGATTTTTTCTTTTTCGACAATACTTTTACTGGACCTCGAATCCTTTACTACAACCAAAAATGCATGGTCAAAATTTAATTTACTACTACTTGAATCAAGTTTTTGTTGATAAACATATATATGATATGAGGGGAACCATTGTTGCTCGAGTAAGAATGTAAGAATAAGGCTAAATTTGCCAATCTATTGGCAAAGTATAAGAATATGAGGTTTTTTCCTACAGTCAAAACTCAAGTACTGTGAATTTTTTTTTCGGGGATTCTATGATACTATGTAAGTATGTCATACTACACTGACCTGTCAAGCATACATAATTTTCATATTTTATTATATATAAAATATAATTTATTTAATTTTTAAACAAACTTAAAAATAGTTAATTTGTACACATGTCATTCATTTATTGGTTATTTCTATGTAATATGGCATACTACATAAATACTAAAAGTATCTAAGAAACCTCCATAACTTATTTATTNGCATACTACATAAATACTAAAAGTATCTAAGAAATCTCTTTTTTTTTTTGTTAAATATTAATAATTGTCATAAGTGTCAGAAAAAAGGCATATCAGAATTCAGAAAAGCTTTTTAGAGAATAAAATTGTATCACAACAATATTTTCAACATCAAGACCATCAGAAAAAGTTAAAAACTATATCAATTGTTATAAACTATTTTTTTACAAAATCACAAAGTATTTTCAACATTAAGGTAGTTAAAAGAATTAAAGTAGTCTTATTTAAATTTTTTTTTTCTTTCTATATAACCAAAATTTACTACATAAGGTATAGTTGTGCACAGTTTTTGTGATAATATGTTTATAAAAAATCCAAAAATTATCCAAAATGACCTATAACAACTTGGAAAATGTTTTATTTCTTTTGTTTTTCAGACAATCCAAATAAGATATAACCAATTTTTTTTTTTTCTTTTTGATTATAAAATGTTTACAATGAAAAGAAACTACTTCATTCTAAAATTAAAATATGTCACAAACCTTAACGAAGACTTATAATAATATTCACGGAATATAATCGAAATTATAGCTTCAAAAATGAAAACAATACAAGAGTTGTCATATTCAAAAATAGAAAACATGTTGCACCAAATCTTTACCAAAATAAAAAATTTGCCAGAAGATGATGTAATCTGGTGGGGTTGATAATTTTCTTATGACTTCCGTGAAGGTTTGAAAGTGAAAGTTTGTGGAAATTGGAATCCCAATGAGAAATAAACAAACAAATAATATCAATAAATTTTATCTTAGTGGTTAGAGCGATAAGTAATTAATTAATTAAACCCCCAATTATATGCACACCAATATCATTTCCAATGCTAATCACGCCAAAACTCTTTCTTATTTGTTAATATACTACCATGTTATATTATATTGTCTTCTACAAAGGATTCACAATCCACTACGTATCTAATTTGTGGTTGAAAATTGTTACTAGCCTACTATCTAATTAACTAATGTTTCTTTGATCTTTTGCATGTGCCACTCAACTATTCAACTTAAAGAAGTTAAAAAAATAAATAACTAATTAAAGGTATGTGGATTATTTTTTTGTTATTTATTGGTGTTTTGGCTTCGTTTGACTAATTTAGTTTTGAGCTAGGAAGGACCACAATGATAGTAAAGTTCTCTCAACAGACGTAACTGCATTCTCAAAAACTCGAACTTGAGATTCTTGATTAAGTTAGAACAGTCTTTTACCCGTTGATCTACATGTTTATTGATAAGGTACGTGGATTATAATGAAGCTGTCCCAATAGATGAATGCTCACGTTACATCTTTGACATTGACAGTAAATTATGTCACTGAACAATTATTATCTTCATTTGCTTGTATACTTGGTTGCCACGTTACCTACTTTTGGACTTTAGAAACTACCAAGTTCACAGCTTCAAGCAACTGTTCTATGCTTTGTTTATTCTTAAAGCAGTTGTCAATCTCATCCTCCATTTATGAATTGTCAATTATTTCTTGTTTTCCCATTTGAATAATTTTCCCAGGAAATACGTTCAAAATGGACTTGTGTGATGTAGCCATCTTCCCCAGAACTTATTGGATAGTGGAACAATAAAATAAAGTCGTATCTCATTTTTCTTTGTGAATACGTTCATTGGATTCACAAAGTAATACTAAGCATTCTGAATTAAAAAAAAAAAAAAACATCTAGAATATTGTGCTCTTCTGTTTAAAAGTCCAAGAAAACATGTGATAAAAGAGTAAAAAGTTTTTTTTTTTTTTTAAATCAGGAACCTAAGTCTGACATTAATTTTTAGATGAAGTCAAATTTATCAAATTTGGGCGAGCAAGCCATTCTTGTTTTAAAGATCCTGTTGTCGAAGCACTCGTACCTATAGCTTTATATTGCTTTGTGATCAACTGGTCTACAGTCCAATTGATAATAAAAAGTCATTTTAGTACTTGAAAGACACAGTGAAAATCACTTGGATCTCTAAAAATCTTTTGTATCACATGAGTCTTTGAAAGTTCAAAATATCAATTAAAATGATCCTCTTTTATTATTATTTGGGTTCTTGAAAAGGACTACTTTGATCAACTTTTTGAACTTTTAGGGAAGTAATACAAAAAAATATATTTTAAAGAACCTAATTAATTTTTATTGTATATTTTAATGACTAAAATGATATTTACTAGTGATAAAATGTCTTAACAAAAACAGGGACCATAAAGATCTCTTGGAAAAAAGAGGTTCTTGTGTTCGAGACTTCTCATTGACAAAATAAGAGTCTCAAAACGCTCCTCCACAAAAAGTTAGAGATGTGGGTGCTTCGACAATAATACCCTTAGAGCAGGAATGACTCGCCTCAAGTTTGATAAGTCCGACTCCATTCAAAGATTGGAATCATATCCTAGTTTCTAGGTTAAAAAAAAAAAACAGGGACATAAGGGGAACAAGTATATTAATTTAACGCAGAATCCTCTGGCACCAGATGAGGAACAAAATATATTCTTCAACCTGTGTTATAGACGCTGCAACCTAAGCCTCTCAAATTTCAGAGATGCCCTTTGCTTTATTTAATCTTATTAAAGACAGCTAAGGTTATCCCAAACAAGAGAAAGGAGAAGACCAATTTTATTTCTTTTTTGGTAAAATAGGAATTCATAGATAGAAAAAGTTAAGAAACAACGTACAACAGTTACAAACCCAAAAGTTACAGACAAACGTCAAGAACATTACCCCTCACAGAATAGCTAACATTTCTAGGTAGATAAGCTCCTCTTTTATCCGAGAATAAAAGAGGTTTGACAAAAGGTGGGGATTGATCAAAAATTTCAAAAGTGAATGTCATTTGATGACAATGTATTTGCACATCCATTTGCTTCTACATGATGAATCTTAGAATAGAGTATCTTCTAAAGGAGATCCTTGCAACAAACAATCAATGAGTAATAATGGTAGTTAGAATCACCTTCTCTTCCTAGCATGTTAACAGTACATGTTGAGTCAACTTCTATAATCAAATTTTTGAAACATGCAGTTGTATAGCTAATTTAATTTCTTCTGTTTCTGCCCATAATTCAGCCAAGTTTTGTGATCCGTATCCCATTTTTTTTTGACAATCCAGTGATCCACTTTCCTTCTTGATTCCTCTGCACTTATAGAGTCCGGATTTGACAGGGCTGAACCATCAATGTTTAGTTTGAGTGTTGAGAAGACCAATTTGACATCCATTAAACCTTAGCACAACAAACTTTCTTGTTGAGTGTTGATCACGTTAGCACTTTACTACTTGGGGGGCCAAGTTGCTCTACTTTTTCTCTCACCTGAAAACATAATGAATTGTGGGCCATTTTCCCTCCTCATCCTCTTGATATACAATCATGCTTCATTTAAAAGGATCATAGTTATTTAAATGTCAATTTTACTGATATTTCACATAATGCTTCATTGTTATACAGCTAGTGCCCATTTACAAAAGAGGATGGTGTTTGCATATTTATTGTAAAAGAGTAAAAAATTTAAGCCATACTACAAAAAGTATATGTGGGTTGAGGAATAAGAGTTTGAATATATCAATATTGTCATATGTGCGGGAATGTAAGAGGAGTGCCTTTGCACCGACAAAGGTAGATGGGAAAATATTTCTAGTATTTTCACACTATAAAGAAACTAGGTAATGTTTCTATGCAGATATTGACCAATAAAAATTGCTTCATATTTTATTACACCAAAATTTTGAAAAATATACCTAAAACAAATTAAATGAAAGATATTAAAAAAAAAAACTCAATACAACCATTCTATGCCTATTACTTTTGAGTCTACCGTGTTTAAGTTTTCTATCTAAAAACTCAAGAATAATTTTATATCTAACACGCTACAATATAAGTAAATGATTTATTGCCAAAGTTGCAAAGGCATCTGATGACNGGGAAAATATTTCTAGTACTTTCACACTATAAAGAAACTAGGTAATGTTTCTATGCAGATATTGACCAATAAAAATTGCTTCATATTTTATTACACCAAAATTTTGAAAAATATACCTAAAACAAATTAAATGAAAGATATTAAAAAAAAAAACTCAATACAACCATTCTATGCCTATTACTTCTGAGTCTAACGTGTTTAAGCTTTCTATCTAAAAACTCAAGAATGATTTTATATCTAACACGCTACAATGTAAGTAAATGATTTATTGCCAAAGTTGCAAAGGCATCTGATGACAGTGGGGAAATAGAGAATCCCAACAGAGATAAGCATCTGTCTTGACCCTTAACAGTGCACCCTGTATTTCACATGATCTAAATTGCTTAGTTATCTGATGAAATCTGAGAAGGCCGTTATCTGCTATCTTCTGATATGTAGAAAGCACGAAAAGGATAAGTATTGCTCCTCAAAGGACATTCAGCTGAGGGACTTGGACCAAATTGAACAAACATGTCATATAATGCAGCACTGAGCTTTTCTTGCCCTGCTATTTTGTATTCACAGCTTTGTGCACCCTTTAGGTCGTTGGAATTATGCTGCAAAAGATCAATGTTTGAATTGACTTGGCAAGTTTCATTCTTGACCTCCAAAGTCCAAACAATGTCATCAAATCCTAGATTACAAAAGTTATACCAATACATGAAATGGTCATCTTTCTTGATGATGCTATACTAAACTGTGTAAAACACAAGTAATGTACATACAGGTAAGATCTCAACCTGGCCTCTAATATAGTGGAGAAGGTTAAAATTTAAAAGGGTCCTCCCCATTTTCAACCATTATTGAGCATGTTTCTCTATAATTTGATGATCTGAAGCTGTGAATGAGAGCTTTTAGGCACCCTCAGTGTCAAATTTAAATCCACAAAGTCACACAATAGCACCGGAACCCTGCAAATTTTCACACTTCAAGTATAGATTCTTGTGCTTGTGCTTGTACTCCGTGAGACCTTGATTCTTCAATCTTTGTGGCCACTTCTGCCACTACAAGCCTAGTCAAAAGCAGCCCTGCAATAAGAGCTGCTGCCATCAACATTGTGAAAACTGCACTCCAACTCGTTTCAGATATGTACCCAGTTAATAAAGGTCCAATTGCAGCGCCTACAGAGCCTGTTCCATCAATGATTGCAGTGACAGTTGCCAGAGCCCGAGAATTCCCCCTCAATGAACTATGTGTTCCCAGGTCAGCTGAAACTGCAGTTGTTATGAGAGCATAGGGCCCATTCACAAACATGCCAGTGATGAACAACAAGGCTACATTTACAATCAATGAAATGTGCCCGTAACTCCGATAGAAAAAGAGAGCAGGAATTGCACAGTACATAAAACTTGCTGCTGTTATGGCTCTGGCATCTAATCGATCAGATATGTGACCAGCAAGGATTCCTCCAAGCACACCACCAACATCAAATAAAGTGGATAATGTTCCAGCTGTCTCACTAGATAGATATTTGCCAGCAATTGCTGCATGATAATGAACATTTATGAGTAAGACGTTTCTGAAGAAAAATCCATTGTCTATAGAAATATGGGGTTCAAATGAATATCATGATCTTAGTACTATAATGGGAATATCATGATCTTAGTACTATAAAGTATGAAGAAGAAAGTTCAAATACCTGTGTGGCTAATATAGAATGGAAGCCAATAGAGAAAAGTATATGCCACCAATTTAGCAAAGAAAAGACATAGAGCAAAAGGAGCAACCCCAGGAATTTTCCATGCTTCTATGAACCCAACAGCTGTCTCCTCAACAGCTGTCTCCTCAACACTTGTCTCTGGCCTTAATAGAGGCTCTGTTACTTCATCTCCACTTTTCTTGAGAGAATTATCTTCATCTTCCTCTTTATCAGCGCCAACAGATTCAGGTGCAACCGGTAACATTAGAAAAACCACCAAACCAATAAAAACCATCATAAGACCAGGCACAACAAAGGACCAACCCCATCCATAGCTCAACATAGCAGAAGCAATCAAGGAACCTGTAATATTCCCTATAGAAGTGTGGGCATTCCATATGCCCATAATCAACCCTCTCTTCTTCTTCCCAAACCAGTTACCGACAACTGCAACCACTGAAGGCCATCCAGTTGATTGGAACAATCCAGCAATCATTTGAACTATTAGGTAATAATAGAAGCTATGGATGTTTCCCCAGTATCCCACACCAAAGAATGAAGTGAAAACACCAGTTCCCAGCATCCCAACGGTTAGAAAATACCTCAGATTCAACCGATCACCCAAATGTCCAGAAAAAAACATCCCAAAAGCATAGAATGAAAGAAAAGCAACATCCAATTCACCAAGCAAGGCTGTCCCATCTGATCCATCAAATGGAGCCCAACCATCTCCAAGAATCCAAGAGAATCTTCTTGGTCTAGTTGGCTCACTCATATTTACTGCCCTGAATGAGAAGAACTTCAAGCCCAAATCTAAATCTGATGACTGAGGATCAAGCACACTCTTAACGATACTTGTAGTTTTTCTAGTAGCATGATACATTGTGTAAGCCAAAAATGTCACAATAAGAACAATGGCTTGGTGGGTTTTGAAGGAAAGAGGGGCTCCCTTTATGTGCTCTAGGATCCGAATCCCATAAGGCTTCCTGCAACTTCTCTCGGGCGAGAGTTCTGATGGCGAACCCATGAATTATTTCTTAATTCAGAAGCAACCAAGTGGAAGAAGAATCTAAACTTCTCCTTACCGAATAAAACTGTAAAATCAAGAAGATAAAGAAGAAAATATTATCAGTGAAAGAAACTATGAAAGGCAAATAGAAAAAGTTTCACCAAACAAAATAGATTCTATTGTTTCATAATGATCTAATAATACAATAAACATTAAAAATCACTAATACCTCAACATCCTAGATATTGAAAACAAGCATGTTCATTGATGATGTAAGTAAATTTTTTTATAAAATTAAAATATATCCAAGTTATATAATTTTTTAAGATGACATTTCTCCTGCTTCTCGGCCAAAAGTTTCTGTAGAAAACCGTCTCTTTTTAATTTTTTCAAACACATAATCAGCAACTCTCCAAGGTATTTAATGAACCGAAACCAAAATGGCAGAAGATCCAAGGTAAAAAAACTCAGCTCCTTTTGATTCACAAGAAAAACCAAAATCAGCACATCTTACACCTGAAACCAGTTGTATAAGATTTTGAAAAAAAATTCCAGAAAAAGGTAATATCGAAGCTATGCCCTGTATTTTCTGCTTAACAATTTAAGTTACCAAGCAAAATAAAAGTTCCAATAAATACCCATTGACCCAATTTTCCTTTTAATGATTCCTTCACTATGAATTCATTTCTCAAAATACAAAAGCAAAAGCACCATAAAGCAATCCTTCTTCAGAAAAATGACCCAGAAAAGAAAATTTCAAGTGAAAATGAATTTTGTTTTTTTTTTTTTTTTTTTAAAAAAAAGACTCAAACAGATACCCATTAACCCATGTTTTATCTCCGTGACTCCTCTGGGATAAAATCAATTTCTCAACTCCAAAAAAAAAAAAAAAAGAAACTTTAAAGGAACCCACGAAGCAAACGTTCTTTTCTGGAAAAGGACCCAGAAACGAAAAATTCAAGTGAAATGGAGAAAATCGCTGTTCACAGAAACACAGAGAAATTATACCTATAGATAAGCGAGCAATCCAAAGAGCTTGTTTTGCTTTTTTTTCTTCGTATCGTGAGTTAAATTCTCCCTTGAAGGCTTTCTGTTTGGGCGCTCTGTTCTGCCGTATTGCTTGGGAACAGAAACTCTCTCTACACTTCTGTCTCAGAAGCTGAGGCTTGCGAGGGGCCGAGAGGGTGCACTTTAAGCGCACGGTAATATTATTCTATTTAGTCAAATTCCAGTAATGCCCATCACTTCACTAATATTGCCAATAAAAAAATACATTTGAAAATATTACGAGAATGCCATTGAACAATCTGAATTGACGAAAAAGTCCTCGTATGAAAGAGGGTCTGACTTCACAGTCAATTAACTGCTAAATTTATTTATTTATTTTCAAATGACGTGGAAGTGGGAACCCGTATTATTCTTTTCTCCTGTCCTTTTGTACTCATAGTCATAAATGAAAGGAATACTTCATATCCTAGCTCATTTACATTGCTTATTAATGTATCTTTGAAATTATATTGTTCTCTCTCTTCCAAGAATCTTCTTCATATTTTTTTTTTTTTTTTTGAACATAATCTTCTTCATCTAAACTCTAAAGCATATTTTATCGGAGATTCTATAATACTATATGAGTATGTTATACTACATTGACGTAACAAGTATATGTAATTTTTATATTTTATTAAATATAAATATATTTTATTTTATTTTTTAAATAAATTTAAAAACAGTTAATTTGTACATGTATCATTTTTATATTGACTAATCTTATATAGTATGACATATTATATAAATATGAAAAGTATCTAAGAAACCTTCATATTTTATTCTCATATCATGGTCAAATTTTCTTTCCTCTTTCAGATTTTTTCTTCCATTTCAATTATTCAAGATTCTAGATACAAAAGTTGAAGGAAAATTTCAAATTTTATTTCATAGTATTTCCTTTCACTTGGTTAACCAATGTGAATTTGGGATTATTTCCTATTTCATCTCTTTCAAAATCAACATGGACATTGGGAACAAAGTGTTCAAAGAAATATGGTGCAAACTTCCTAAACAATTATACTTCTTTTTGTGTAAAATAAATGGAGTTAGATTGGTTGCTCTAACACTAAAGCATAACATATCATAATTAGTAGATGCATAAATGATCACTAATAAGATTCGAAACAAAGACTTTTTTTTTGTAGATGCAACTTAAACTTATCAATTGAGTCAACTCATGTTAGCGATAAATAATTATATTAAACTTCAGTAACTATATCTTTAACCTATTCATCAAATTAAAATAATACTATATGATGATTTAATTTTGATAGATTGTTAACAAATTGTTGTTTATATAGTAAATAGTATACAAGAAACATTTTGTCGAATTCAATTCAAATAATCAAACAATTATGTACTTATTGCTTGCATAATAAAGTACTTAAATTCAGGTGAATCTTATTAAAATAATAGTTATATTTCTTAAAAATAATACAAAAAGGAAGATAACATATATAATGTGATGATGTGTTTAATTAGGTCAACTACTCCTTACTTAAAGGACAAGTGGTATCAAATTTGTGGTATCAAATTTGTGGCACAAACAGAAGGTGCGGCCACACCTTGCCAGCTCTCATTTGCATTGACGAACAAGGCACTATTTCGGACGCTAGCAGCTTTTATGTATTTTTAAAGAGAAATTAGGTTTGTATACTTAGATTGTGTTAGATGTAGAAAATTTGAGCCATATAAAAATGTTTAAAGTGAGTTCATTCTAAACACAATCTACTTAGGGAAGTTGCTAAATGGGATTGACTCAGTTCGTAAGGATTGAAACGTTATGTTTATAAGATTTAGGTTTGATTTCAACTGCTAACAATCTCTTTTAGTAAACGATCTATAAATATTATTGTAAGCACTTTACTTATAAAGTTTAGTTTTGATTCTTACTGCTATAGTAATCTCTCTAATAGACAATTTATAAATATTATTATAAGTTTTTATTAACGCATGTGACATATCTTAACTTTAGAATGAAATAACTTCTGCTCTAAAAAAAAAAGTTACAGTTAAGTTCAACTCATATACTATTATTTATTCATATAGCGAATGAAAGAATGACAATATTGTCTTTGGGAGAAATTTTCTTTTTAATGTCAAAACTAGGTGGACTTTTGCTTGTGGTTGTGGTTGTGGTTCAATTATATTAAAATTAAACCAAATAGCACTTCTCTAGATAGGCTCTTACTTTTTCTTTCTTAATACACCCTTAGTCGGGGTTCAAGTGTAAACACGTGCAAACATTGAATTACAACTTCTTAGGATATAACACATAGTCAAACTGTTCATGGCTTTGAAAAAGTCCAGAGAGAAATCTATCAAGTTCTTTTTCTTGTAAAATCATACCATTGTGATCTATATTTTTTTAAGAAATTTTTATATATAAAAGAATAAACATTTAATTTATCAATAATATTATTATAATAATACTACAATCAACGAGAACTAGCATATCAAGATTTAATCTTAGATTTTAAAAACTTTTTTAATCTTAAAGACTAAGTATATGACACTTGATTATCGTAGTTAAATTTAAATGGTTAAAAGAAATTTAAATATTCAATTGCCCACATTAAAATGAACTATAAGTAATTAATACTAGTTGAAAAAGTGTGTGAAAGTATGAACATTAGTTGAGATTTTATTAATGAAACTATAAGCAACAGAAAGTTATCTACCTATATACCTTTTAATATATTTTATTGTCAGAAAATTAGTCCCATAGAGAGGGACAGAGAGAATCTTTACCTCAGCTTAGGTATCTCTTTCGAAGAAAGTTCTTGATACTTGCTCATGACTCGTCCATAAACTAGAGCCAAAAATAAGATCCATATATCTAGAGAGAGAGAGAAGAAAAGGCAAGGAAAGAAATTTCTTGGAACCATCCTTAATGCATTTAGGACCAACAATTAAATTATTAGATCCCAACACCCATGCATAACACTCTAGAATCAAAGAAATGAGGATTGTATACGTAAGCCCTGACGAAGGTTAAACTACATTTTCGAAGTTAAAAGGGACATATAAAAAAAATTTGGGTGTAGCAAGTTGAATTCTGGATGTGTGTCTTTAGCTGTGATTAAGGATTCGAGGTCCAATGAAAGCATTGTTGGAAGAGATAAAATCGTAATTGCTTTAACTTTCGAACAAAATTAGGCTAACACCCAATTGGATAAAGTAAAAATACTCATAATATTAACAAACAAACAAAAACTAAGATATGGATTCAATTAATTCAAATTTTATATAAAATGTGCAGGTATAAACATACAAACAACTCTAGTTCACTTATTAAAAGTGTCAAGTACATCGCTGTCTATAATTGCATGCTTGCTTGCATGGTACCCTCTTACCTACTTTGGCTCCTTGCATATTAATACGACACATAAAGGAAGGACCTGGAAAGATAATATTGGCTTGTCAATAATAAAACTCTCCGTCTCTGTTTGGGTTCACTAAAGTAGGATATAATGTTTCTAGCCACACACTCATAGAATTGACATAACTGTGCTTCTCTTTCATTGTATTTTCCAAATAACAATAAAGTTGAAAAATATAATATTGGCTTGTAAATAATAAAACTCTCTGTCTATGTTTGGGTTCACTAAATGCTTCTAGCCACACACTCATAGAATTGACATAACTATGCTTCTCTTTTCATTGTATTTTCCAAATAACAATAAAGTTGATAATTCTATCTCAAAAAAGAAAAAAGAAATAAGAAATAGCTAGAGGAATGTTTCTACAAGCTTTGGCACTACTAGAATGTCCAAACAATTATTTGGCCCAACATTCTAAAAGTTGTTTGTCTATATTTATAAGAAATTCTAGTGGGTTAGTTTGATGAGATTTGGGAAGGAATTGCTCTTTCCTCACAAATCAAAGCTTGAAAATGCACTTTGTTGGTATTTTTATAAAATATAAATATTTTGTAATCAATTGCCCTAACGTCTATATGGGATGGGATTCTATTCTTGTGCTATAACATCTTATGGTTTAAGGCTGAGTTACTAAGTCATTAAAGGCAAACGCCTCAACCATATAATAATGGCTCATGAAATTGGCTTTAAAAACTAACGTTAACCTTTTTTTTAACTATGTTTATCCTGGTATTACGTCTTTAATTTTTTTTAAAATATATTATTATTATTATTATTTATATCCTATTTTCTATTTTTATAGGCTTGGAAATAACACCTTTTACTTTAGGAAAGAAAACAAAATTGAAGATCCAAGTATTATCATCACTACTACAATTTGAAATTCCTTTATGGCTACATTATATTATGTTTCACCACTTATAAAATCCTTTTAATTTACGTCTCTAATTTTCTCTCAATTTTTGTGACATTATTAAGTTATAGAATTAATATAATTATCTTAAAGAGATGAACTTGAATTAATGCTATGAGAAATTTTATTAACTAATAAATTCATCATAATTATTCTCGTTTTATAATGTGCACAATAATCTTTGCGGGGATTCTATAATACTACATGAGTATGTTATACTACACTGACGTGACAACTATACGTAATTTTTATATTTTATTAAATATAAATATAATTTATATTATTTTCTCAAATAAATTTAAAAATAGTTAATTTGTACATGTGTCATTTTCATATTGGCTAATTTCATGTAGTATGATATACTACATAAATATGAAAAGTATCTAAGAAACCTCCTAATCTTTGTCATCAAACAATTTGTAATTGAGTGATACTAAAATCATCTTCAAAATTTATGATTATGTGTTCAAATTTAAAATTATAATTAAAAATACTAAAAAATAATAATCTTTGCCCAAGTTATAATGTTCACCATAGGGATTAGTGCTTTAATGGATAATCTCAACAAGAACAATCGTACATAATTGATCATCCCCTTCGCCCGAAAAGACGTTTTGTCCTTGGTAGAGAAATGTTTGGACAACTTTTTAGCGGCGAGAACATTCAAAACAATTATTTGGCACAACCTTCCAAAGATTGCCTATCGGAGAGTTTGAAATTTGCTAGCCGTATGTTGGTTTGATGAGATTTGGGAAGGTATGGCTGTCTTTTGTGTCTCATTGTTTATTATACACTTCACAAATCAAAACTTGAAAAAGGATTTGAAGTTAGGAAAGAGGACAAAAAACAAAACATGAATGGTAAAATTAAAGTTTTTTAGAGTTGTTGATGACCGATTCTGAGCAACTTGCAGAAGGGAGAAATATGGTTAGGGAAGGCAGGAGCCGGAGCTCCGGTGCCACCTCCGACGCTCAAGTTAACAAGGTCATAGAAAGGAAGGAGAGGAAAGCCAAAGAAAGAAGAAGCATCAGTCTCCTGAGTGTGTGGTCTAAAAAGAATATATAGGAGAGAGTATACCTTAGTAAGGTATTTTTGTCTTTTTACGGTAGCAATGAGAAATGATTTTACTCTGTATTAACAAGAGTGCATTAAAGTTTTAGTGACCACAATTAAACTTAAATATATATAGCTAAATTCGTAAGTGTAAGATAAAATAAAGTGAAAGAAAGTGCATGCAGCAAAATTCAAAATAATTTTTTTTTTTTAAAAAAACTCTGCTAGTAATACTTGTGGGATCTTAGACATATTGACCTCATAATAATAACTTTTTGTGTGAATATTTGTTCAAAAATATCTAAAAAATTTATCAAAAATTGAGAGGAACTCCTCTTAACATGCCAAAAAAAAAAAAAAACTCTTAAATTATGGTGAATTTATTATATAATCTAATTTCATATTATGCAAGTAATAAATGACAAAATAATGCATGTGTTTTTTCTAAGTTACAAGACAGAAGTTCAAATATTTAATTTTGTGTATATTAGTCAAACCCTTAACTAATTTTTTAAAAACATGGCAATGACAAAAATACTTTCAAAGATACGGAATTCACAAACGCATTCATTGATAACCCGCCAATTCCTAACAGCCAATTTAAACCCCGTTTGAAAACCGCGGTTTTGACGCAAGAAGGACATTTTGGTAAATTAACCAAAATCCATGTCGGTGGGGTTATCGTAATTCCATCCAAAGCGTCGAGGGTATAATCGTCATTCAAGAGGTGGCTTTTGTCTAACAAATCGGATGCCGCGGGCGGACCATGAAAAAGGATATTCGAATATCCAATAAGAATTATACCTTAATTGAAGCGGATATCCGCATAACAAAAGCGGGGCCCCAATGTCCGACGTGGACGTAAGGAATGTGACGTGGAAAAACTAGTGGGTGATCTTTTTAGTGGGACACTGCAGAGCCCATGTGTGGATGCCACGTGAATATGGTACACTTGGCTATCAGAGCAGGAAATTATTTCCCCAATAAACAAAGGCAAACGCGACATATCTTACCGCTCATGGAAATGCGTGTGTGTTTTTCTCTTTGGCTGGTTGTTTTCAAACTCATTATGGAAAAGCTAATCAAGCTCCTTGTATTATTTGCTTCTTTTTTCATTCATCCAAAAAAAATAAATTCTATTTTATTGGCAATAATTTTTAAAATTTAGATTTTTTTACTTAGCAATTGAAAATGAATTATTTTCGTACAATTACGTCTTTTTATAGAATTTCGATCTTCTAAAATAATATGTAAATTTTAGAGAGTAATGCATTTGGATAGCCACTATGAATAAAATTAATGGAGTAAATTTTAAAAAATCTATATATCTTCATCTAGGTGCACTTTATCGTGTCTTGATTATTAATTCTTTTATTAATGATAATTTTTCTACATTTTAAGGGATTCAAAATTCTTTTTTATTACCTTGGCACAAAATAATTGTGATTTTTATATTACCTTGTGAAGAAAAATAGGGAATTAAAATTTATTAACTTTTATAATTCTATCTATAATAATTGGTATCAAGTGATAAAAAAAAAAAAAAAGTGATAACCTCTATGGTTTTCTGTAAGTTTAATTCATCATGATGAAGGTAAATGAAAGTTGAGTTTATGATTTTTAAGTTCTAGATAATAAATTCATATTGATAATTAAGTGTGATTTAGTAATTAGAAATTTAAATAATTTACTGAAGGAAAAAAATTTAAACGTTAATATCATATAAAAAAGAAATATAATGATTTACCACTTATGTGATTTTCTTTAATTTTTCTAAGATTATTTTACATGATAAGAGACAAATGAAGGCTGCCCCAAAAATCTTTTGGTGATTATAATTACTCAACGACTCTTTAAAAGAAAAAAAGAAAAGAAAAGGAAAACAATGATTCTTCTACCAACATATACTATCATAAAGTTTATATTAAATGGCAGAAACGACAGGCTTTTTTAATCAAAATAACGCTTTTTTATAAAATAAATACGAAAATAGGTTACTTTTCAAAATATTTACCAAAATGGATATTTTTTTAATGTCTAATATTCAAATATACGTTTTTCTAAGGAAAACACGTATTTGAATATGCGTTTTCCTTAGAAAAACGCGTATTTGAATATTAGACACAAAACCCTTCACGCTTCTCTTTCACCCATTCCCAAACCCTAAATCCCATATCTTCAACCTCAAATATTAAACCCTTAATCTTAAACTCAAAATTTAAACCCCAAACTCAAAAATAAAACTCCAAATCTTAAATTTAAACCCCTAACCCCTAACCCCAAATCCTTAAACCACAAACTCCAAACTCTAAACCCATACCTTAAATTCTAAACTCAAAAAAAACTTTAAACCTTAAACTCATAACCCTAAACCCCAAACCCAAAAAAAACTCTAACTCCTAAATTTCAAACCCTAAATCCTAAACCCATAATCCAAATCCCTAAACCCTAAAGTCAAAAATAAAAATCCAACCCTAAACCTTACATCTTCAACCCCAAATCTCAAACCCTTAATCCTAAATCCAAATCCCAAACCCCAACTCCTAACCCTAAACCCAAATCCTTAAACCCAAATTCCGTTTTGACTCCTGAAACGATAGAATTTGGCTAAAATCACGCGACGTGCGGGGCAAAGCTCGCATTTTGCTCAGAAGGCCGTTTCCACTTGGAAAAGTGTACTCCTGTCAAAAACATACATTGTTGACTTTTCTGGTCAATTTTGGGTGTTCCATTTGTACAATGAATTTTCACTCCTTCTACACTACATCATGGCATAAATGGAGCACAAATCGAGTGTAGCATCATGTGATTTTAGCCAAATTCTATCATTTAGGATTAATGGTTTGAGATTTAGGGTTGAAGATGTGGGGTTTAGGGTTAGATTTTTATTTTTGACTTTAGGGTTTAGGGATTTAGATTATGCATTTAGGATTTAGGATTTGGGATTTGAAATTTAGGAGTTAGAGTTTTTTTTGGGTTTGGGGTTTAGGGATAAGAGTTTAAGGTTTAAAGTTTTTTTTAGTTTAGGGTTTAAGGTATGGGTTTAGAGTTTAGAGTTTGTGGTTTAAGGGTTTGGGGTTAGGGTTTTGAATTTAGGATTTGGAGTTTTATTTTTGAGTTTGAAATTTAGGGTTAGGGATTTGGGGTTTGAAATTTGAGTTTAAGATTAAGGGTTTAATATTTGAGGTTGAGAATGTGAGATTTAAGGTTCGGAAAAGGGTGAAAGGGAAACATTAAGAGTTTTGTGCATAATATTCAAATATGCGTTTTTCTAAGGAAAACGCATATTTGAATACGCGTTTTTTTTAGAAAAATGCATATCAACTTAAATATGCGTTTTCTTAAGGAAAATGCATATTCAAATACGTGTTTTCCTTAAAAAAAAATGCATATTTGAATATTAGACACAAAAAAATAGACCTATTTTGGTAAATATTTTGAAAAGTAACCTATTTCCATATTTATTTTATAAAAAAACATTATTTTGGTAAAAAAGCCGAAACGACAACACGATTTGCAGTTTGTGCATATAAAATAAAGATTTCTTAAAGTTGATC
This sequence comes from Cercis canadensis, assembly GCA_003255065.1. Taxonomy (NCBI): domain Eukaryota; kingdom Viridiplantae; phylum Streptophyta; class Magnoliopsida; order Fabales; family Fabaceae; genus Cercis; species Cercis canadensis. Next base: position 376,755 of record QAOA01008053.1, on the reverse strand, counting down.
TATTACGCAACCCAACAATATAAAAAAATATTTTTTTTATAAAAATAATATTAAAAATAACTTACTCCAATATTAAAAAAGAAATCTAAATTAATATAACGTATTTAATTATACACTAAAATTCATGAGAAATTAGCTTCTAGATAGTAAAGAGCAAATGCAGCTCCATGTTTTAATTGTCAATTTCTTCCTAGTGTCTTTCTATTGGCATTTGTTATTTAATCAAATTTGTTGGTTATGGTGTTGGAGTTTTTGATTGTCATTGTCTTGTATCTAGCAAGCCCAAAAAGATATGGTGTGGTGTTGGAGTTTGCTAACGTCACACCTTATTTAATGTCTAAATATGATATAAATTAAATTATACTCGATTAATATGGAAATTTTTTAACTTTGACTAAGTTTTTTTTTATCTTAAATAAGGGTTTTTGCAATTGACTAAATGAGGATAAATTAATTTATATTATATTTAGACATTAAATATAGTGTGACATTAGCAAAATCATGTGTAGAAATAGCGGCTAACAAAATTTATTATAACAAAAATAAAATCATATAAGTTTGTTTAGCCAATAATTAAATTCTAACCAAACTAGATTTAATTCTACCTTCATAATAAAAAAAAAATAGAGAGGAAGTAGTTCACCTCCACATTTTTTTTCTTCCTTTAGTGTGACTCAACTTGATGGCATTCTTTCAATTTGTTGATTTGCAACTTGATCTCCACAGGTAGACCATGCTTTGTTTCAGGTTGTTTGAATTCTTGGAACAAAGCACCATTAGTCCCCCACACCCTTCTTCCTAGCTAGGGCACAAAATAAAGAGAATGGGGGAATTACAAGGAGAAAGGATAATTTGCCATTATTAGAAAAGGATAGGAATGTGAAAATGGAGGAGAAATTTTTGACAAAGAACATGCATAACACCAAACAAAAGTGTCAAATCAAAATCATTCTCTTCCCCATTCGAATCCCATCCCTGCTATGATTATTGAAAATAATAGGACACTGAAGAGAGCTACCAAACTTTCCAAATTATGAATCTAAGATCGGTTGTTAACCTAACATTCTAGTTACTTAATTGAGCTCATCTTGAAAGGTTGGGAGGAAAGGCAATTTAGGAGACAATGAAATTAGGGACAAAAATCATATACCTAATTTTGGACTCTACCAAGAACATGACAGGAAGGAAATGAAAAGAATTTACCTTACCTTCCTCTCTAAAAATCAAGTCAAAGTGAAAAGAAAATAAGAAAGTCACTAGCATGCATGTAATATTTTTTGATTACATAATTATATATCCCCTCTTAACAAATCATATTAATAAGAAGTTATTGGTGATTTTTTTATTTAGAATTTTCTCTTTATTTCATGCATTCTATATATGTATATCATATCCAAGGCCTCTAGTGTAAGATTTGAGGACTTACTTTAACTTGCTGTTGGAGAGATGGCACCTCTGGAATTATGAGCTTCTCATGCAAAGCCAATGAACTCTGCAACAAATTTTAACCTTGCCATTGGCATGAGAAGATGATGCCTCTAATGAGAACTTAAAAATTGAGTTGAGCATAAGAATATGCCTTTAATAAGAAAATTGATCTTTGAGTTTTCAATTTTTTGTTTGTTTTGGTAAAACAAGTTATCAAAATAGACAACTAAAAATGAAAATTTAATTTTGCCAATAAAAGGAGAAAGTAGACCTTGAGGGTCAAATTATAAACATCTATAATAATTGAATAAAAGAAAGGAAGAATTTGCGCGGCACTTTAGATTAAGTCAAAAGTTTCATTACTCTTGGGAATGGCGTAGGTTGACTAAGGAAAAGCATATTCGAATAACCAAACAGAATTATTCCTACTTTTAGAGTTTATTCCCCTTATGTTTAGGGATTAAAAAAAAAAAGACACTTGAGTGTTAAATAAAATAGACTTTTAAGGAAGTGCTTATCACATGAGGTGAAATGACTAAAATTTTTCTCGATATTATGTAATTATTCTATTTATATATGTGATTATTATGTATAAAATATGTGATTATTTTGTTTATTATGTGGTTATCATGTTTAAATATAAAACAAAATAATTATATAGCACCAAATGATATTTTGAAGCAAGCAGTTCCTCAAAAGTCCATTTTATTTAGCACTCAAATATCTTTTTCTTCAAGTCCTCATACTTGAGAATAATTTTCTTTTATTTTTATCATTACTAATCTAGATCACACAAATTTAAATCTTGATTTTCTGAGCATATTCAAAATAATATTTGGTCAAAATGCAATAAAAATGCAATGGACGGCAAATTAACTATCCAATTGTTTGATAAAATTATTGCAAAGATGTTGTGAGTATTTAAAATGGTGCGTGCTAAGCTATCTTTCCTTAAAAAAGGGTAACACTACACCACCTATTTATTTGAAGGGTTCTGGTAGGACCAATATCTTAAATTTGTTGTTTACGTCTTGTGAACGTCTTCACAAAATTTTAGTTCAATCTCATGGTGAATAAATTTAGATCTTTGGTTAGATGAAAACTTCTAGCTTTGGTATTTTGGGCTGAGTCTCACTGTTTGATTGAGTTGAAATTTTATGGGCGGATTTACAAAATGTAACTCTTCAATCTGAACGGTGGGATTATGAATCAGAGAACATTACATTTTGAAATAGACCAAAGAAATTTTAGCTTAAAGACAAAATGACTAAAATTACACATTTTATAAATATATAGATACTAAATTTTTCATTTTTAAACAAGAGGGACTAAAATGTTCAAGTTGTTAAAATAAGAGAACTAGAATTATAATTAAGCCTATTATTAAATATTAAGACAATTTTGTGTTTGAGACCTCTTATTGACAAGATAAGGGTCCCAAAGTGCTCCCTCTCACAAAGTTACAGCTATAGGTACTTTGACAGTGGGACCCTGGAGCAAAGATCCCTTGCCTCAGGTTTGATAAATCTAACTCCATCCAAAGATTGGAGTTAGATTCTAGTTTTTGAGTTAAAAAAAAAAAAATTAAGATATGCCTGTGAACCCAGGATCATAGCTAGCCATCCTAGATTCATCCTAAAGTTATTACGGTGATGGAAAATCCATGCTCCACCCGTCAAAAGAAAGAAAAGACTTAACTTTGTCTGTTCGAACTTCAAAGAAAAAAAATTGGCTCAATTCGTAAACCAAAAAATAAAGAACTAAATTGACTCAATTGGTAAACTATTTTGACAGTATCCTAAAATCTTGAAATCAAATATGTTCCACAAGAATGAGAGGTTTGACTGAAAGAAAATTTGGCCATCTCTAAGCAATACCGATCTTAAATTTCTCGTGTATATATGTAGTGGGAGGAGATGGAGATATATATATATCATAGTTTTTTTAGAGAAACAGATTCAGAATTCATGTTCATGTCCAAAAAAGAATCAGATTCATGCTAATTAATATCAATTATTAATTAAGAAATTGTTCATTCTGATTAGTCAATTATTAAGAAAATAGAGCAATAATTAATACGAATTAGAAAGCGAATATCATGATTATTCAATTTTAAAAACTTTTCATATTAAATAAGAGTAATTTAGTCTAATCATATTTAGACATTAAATAAGATTTGTCATTAGTAAAATAAAGTGTAGAAATAGCGACTCCCTAATTAAAAAAAGTAAAAAATTATTTTAGTTCTTGAAATATACAATAAAAATTATTTAAGTCTCTGAATTTTTTTTTGTGCCACTTGAGTTCTTAAAAGTTTAAAAAGTTGATTGAATAGTAGTGTACCGAGCATGTATGAAACAAAATACAGATCCAAGTCATTCATTCCCTGCTGACCACTAAAATGAGACGTATTTGAAACAGATAGCTACTTGTTATGAATACAAGCAAGGTCCAAGATTTTTTGCATCCCTGTCCTTCAATTCAAACTACAATGCATTTCCAATAGAGAAGCCATAAACCTCATAGAATTGCTTCCTGCCAATCTTCAATTTGATGTCATTGATTCTACCATACTATTCCCTGAGGAAAAATATTACACCATATTCCTGTTAAAGTGATTAACCATAATATTCCTGAGAAATATATGTATAAACATTGAGTCAAATTGTTTTAAGGAAAATGATCAAACGGCCAAAATTTATGTTAAATAATACTCCTTGTATATTAGTAAGTCTTGAATTATTTTATGTTGAGTGTATTTTATACCTATTCTTTATGTATTCTTAATCTAATATTTTGCATGTTTATTGAGAAAATTTAATGTTAAATAATATACTTTTGTTACTTTGTAGGTTTGAGTTGAAATATATAAGTTTCATGATTTAAAGTGAAGAAATGACACAATTTAGGAGTTAGGACAGAAATCAAGAGCCCCTGCGCCCGTGCATTAGAAAGTCAAGCACCCCAGCTCTTAAAGTCCAACCCCTTGTTTGCGTGCATCAGGAAATTGGTTAAGTGACAGTGGCCCTAGCTCCTTTGTATAAGCACCCTAGTGCCTGCAAAGCCACCATCTAGATAGAGACAAAGCGCACTTGCGCTTCCAAGAGAGAACCCCAACGCTTTATGCAAAATAGTATAAATAAGATTTTTAGGTTTTATAAAAAGTAAACTTTTAGACTTTTTGGAGGGAAGAAGATAATACAAGAATTAGAACAAGGATTGGTAACAACAAATTTAGGTTTTTACTCTCAGTTTTATTTTATAAAAAAATAAAGTATATTAACAAAGAAATCATAAATGAATCTAGGCGTTTCTTCCTGGTGTCTTTCTATTGGCGTTTGTTATTTAATCAAATTTGTTGGTATGTTTATGGTGTTTTGTTGGAGTTTGTGATCGTCATTGTCTTGATCTAGCAAGCCCAAAAAGATATGAAGAAGTCCTCGTAGGAAAGAAGGTCTGATTTCATAGTCAATTAACTGCTAAATTTATTTATTTATTTTCAAATGAAGTGGAAGTGGGAACCCGTATTATTCTTTTCTCCTCTCCTTTTGTACTCAGTCATAAATGAAAGGAATACTTCATATCCTATCTCATTGGCATTGCTTATTAATGTATCTTCGAAATTATATTGTTCTCTCTCTTCCAAGAATCTTCTTCATATTTTTTTTCTTTCTTGAACAGAATCTTCTTCATCTAAAGCATATTTTATTCTCATATCATGGTCAAATTTTCTTTCCTCTTTCCCATTTTTTCTTCCATTTCAGTTATTCAAGATTCTAGATACAAAAGTTGAAGGAAAATTTCAAATTTTATTTCATAGTATTCACTTGGTTAACCAATGTGAATTTGGGATTATTTCCTATTTTATCTCTTTCAAAAACAACATGGACATTGGGAACAAGTGTTCAAAGAAATATGGTGCAAACTTCCTAAACAATTATATTTCTTTTTGTGTAAAAAAAAGGGAGTTAGATTGGTTGCTCTAGCATAACATATCATAATTAGTAGATGCATAAATGTTCACTAATAAGATTCGAAACAAAGACTTTTTTTTTTAGATGCAACTTGAACTTACCAATTGAGCTAACTCATGTTAGCCATAAACAATTATATTAAACTTCAGTAACCATATATTTAACCTATTCATCAAATTAAAATAATACTATATGATGATTTAATTTAGATAGATTTTTAACAAATTATTGTTTATATAGTAAATAGTAACTAGTTCTCTTTGCCTAATTCCTAATTTTTTTATGAATGGAAATGTGATGTTGGTAGACTAAATGACCTATAGCCAAGTGATATTAGGATCATCCTCAGAATTTTATAAATTGTGTATTCAAATCTAAAGTTGTAGCCTAAGTAGAAAAAAAAAATCTTATTTTGTAGAATTAGAGTTGTTATAAAAATCTTATATCACTTTAACTATATTTGAAGTGCATGCTAGACAATTAAATATCATAAATTATAAAAAAATTATATAAGATTATAAAATAACTATCATCAATTAAGTGGGTCAAATTTCAAATATGGAACGAATAATTAGATTTCAAAGAGGTTTTAGAATTATAATTTTATGAAGCATTTCAAGATTTACTTTCAAAAAGTAAGTTATAAGTACATATCTTTGAATTTTTATTTTGTTACATAAGAGCGCAAAACACAAGTAAAGGAAAGAATAGCAAACAATGAAAATAAAATTCATGATATCAAACTCTGATTTCACCTCACACAAATTTCTCTTATGATTTGTGAATAAATTAAGTTATATTAAGAAAATTTCATGTATGAGAGTGCTCATAAGAGTTCTCATTCCTTAGCTAGTCTTCAGTAATTTTCCTTCCACTGTAACTCTTGGGTTGAGTATGCTCTTCAACAAATTATTAACTTAGTCAAATTAAGTACCATAAACTATTAACTTAGCTCTTATAGATTTATTGCGTTGACTGCTTTGCCTTCTTAATGAATATATCTCCCATTTCAAAAAGAAAAAGAAAATGTTTCACCTCGTTTATTAACATCATTTTCAATCTTTGAATTTTTCCTACATGAGGAATTATAAGGTTAATTGACCTAAATAATATAAATTTGTAAATTATTTACGCAAAAGAGATACTTTATAAACTATTTACCAAAATGAGATAATTTTGATTATTTTAATGGAGTATAGTGAACACGTTAAATGAGATATAACATGTAGGAAAGAAAAATGCTACACCACATCTAGCTCAAACAGAGTGAGACCTACAATTTGCTTTTATGCTGAACGAGACATAGCGTGTTTAATTGAAACATGCTAAACCTCCTTTAGCGTGTTCACTGTTCATAATTAAAATAATCAAAACTGCTCCATTTTGATAAATAGTTCGAAAATTGCCCATTTTGCATAAATAGTTTGCAAACTTGTATTATTTAAACTAAGTTACCAAATTATAAGTTGTGCACTCCATCACATCATTTAGAATCTCATTTAAATAAAATGCATCTTGACGATGCTTGAGTACAAGGTCAGGTTAGGTCGGGTCACGGAGATCGAGGAGATCTCTAAGGTCGAGTAGGATTTAAACTTGCTCAAGTAGAAAATGAGGGCCAGGTTCTTGTTTCCGGGCTCCAAAAGATTAAGTTACATTAGATCGAGCTAAAAGAGGTTATTAATGATTTAGGATTTCAAAAGTCTGTTACTTGTAATGGGAGGGGTATTTATAAGATTTTGAATGAAATGGAAGCAGGAGTTGGTGATTTGATTTTGGGCCTTTGGTAAAGTGGGCCTTTTGGCTTATTGGGCCTATGCGAATATGGGCCAGGATAAAAGGCCACTACACTTGCCCCCATCAAAGCTTGGAATTTGGCAATATTGATCTCCGAGTATTAGGACGGGTAAAAATGACCAATTTAGCATGATTGTTCATTACTCGCCGTACAACAACGTGTCATAACCCAAAGGGTGAGCAGTGAGGCAGCAATTATGGCAGCAATGAATCACGCATCTCGAGGTAGAAAGGCTATTGCGGACACGATGTTTGCACTTCCCGAGCTTTTAGGCGGCTGCTTCCTGTCCGTTGGATGTAATTGAGTCGAACCGTTGGATGAAATTTTTTGGCACTATATATAGGAAAACCCCAAAACTCGTTCCACTCTTTTGCCAAAGTATTTAGAGATCAATTTGAGGTTGGAGAAAAATCTTAACACACGTACAGTCTAAACATCCTGCTCGGAACTTGTTAATTAGGTAGATAATCCTTTCCTCTGTCATTAGGATTCTTAGGTTGGGCTATTCTTTAAAAAATGAGTTCATCTCGTGAGGGTTCTAGTAATTCTTCTGGGTCTTCCAATGGGTCTTGTGTGGAAGTCCGTTCTGAGTAGGCTTCTATACCTCTTTTTGTCCACAAGGGGATTAGGTCAACTAGGTCGTCCATCTGGCCTCAATATGTTAAGGACATGAAGGAAAACTTTATTAACATTAATTAGGACTACTATGACTTTTACTTAGAGGCCTGTCCTTGGAACTCTTCTGTTTGCGAGGATTGTCCTAATAATAATTTTTTTCACCTTTAACGTAGCTTATCTAGATAGATTGGGGCCGAACTGCCACTTACGGACTTCGAAATGGAGTTCTTCTGTACTGTAAACGCGGCCCCTACTCAACTCCATACTAACGGGTAGGGATTTCTCCAGGCATTTCAAACAATGTGTAGTCTTCTGTCTATAGATGCCTAGGTAGATATATTTTTTCATTGTTTTACTTTGAAAGACACCAAATGAGTCAAACTAGGAATTTATGTATATTGTTAGCCATCCTCAACTGTGTTTGATAAAATAGTCGAGGAATCAGTGAAGGGGTAGAAGGATAAGTTCTTGCGTGTTATCGTGCCGACATGGGATGGGGTACATAGGTTGGATAGAGCCTTTTTCCTTCGCGATGATGGTAGCCCCCGATTTCCTCTAAGGTGGATCAATATGTGAACAGGGTTCAAGCTTGGGCTCTAGGTGAGTACGATTAGGAGGCTCGCCGTATAAAAGGATAATTTTTGAGCTGACGTACTAGAGATCTGAGCTGGTCAAGCTGAGGGCCAGAGATTTAATTGGTCGGTATTTACAACTTTATTTCTCTTAGGTTTATGTTAAGACAACTAACCAATCTGCTATTATGTTTGTAAAGGAAAAGATCAGTAAAGAAGAAATGGTGTGCTTGTCCAAGGTCGCTAAGTTCTCCAGCAGTAAGAAGAACGGAGAGCCCAAAGTTATAGCGGTCGAGCTAGTCAAGGCAGTACCTGCGGAGAGGCCTCGGGAACGTCCAACGGCAACTGACCTTCAACCCAAGCTGGTTGCAACTTTTCCAGAGGAGAGGTCACATGACAAGAGACCTGTCGAGGCCGACCCTTTTACCGAGCTGCGAAAGAGGGATAGAGGGTAAAAGAAGCATAGATCATCCCAGACCGAGCACAAAAGGTCGGAACCTTCTTCCCGTCAACCAAGCAACGACCCTAGGGCCGAGGTAAGACTCTTTAATCTTTTCTCTGCTGAATTGGATGAGGGGGACAAGAATCATTCAAGCATGTCGTTGTGGAACATTCAGTTCCCCTTCCGCGAGAAGCTAGAGACGGTGATCAACTCGGACGACATGGAGTGGATAGGAAAAGTGTCAGACAATCTACTGCGCAAGTACTTGCTATCCAATGCAGCTCGGGACATGGCAGTGGTCCGGGAGTTGGACCTTAGGGCTGATAGTCGCCTGCTGATAGGTCGGAACGCCATTATGCAAGTTGTAAATAGCTGGGACCAAGTGAATTCATAAATGTTCATGTTAAGATCGGATTTGTGTAACGTTAAGCTTGGTAACCCCTAAGGTTTAACTTGGCAAAACTTAAAAAATAATGTTTACTCCTTGTTTAATAGCAAGCTCGTTGATTGTAATTTATGTCCGACATTTATTGATGGTCGTTTGAATGAGATGCTTGGGAACTGTAATGTTTAAGCTTGATAATTTTGAATTCCATTTTAATGATAAGCTCGGGGATTGTAACATCAAGATAATTCTTAACCCCATGTTAATGGTAAGTATGGAGACTTTAATATCAAGGTATTTCTTAACCCATATTAATTATGAGCTCAGAGACTTTAATATCAAGGTATTTATTAACCCCATATTAATGATGAGCTTGGAGACTTTAATATCAAGGTAATTCTTAATCCCATATTAATGAGAAACTTGGTAGATTCGAAGCATGGCTTGGCCTTCATGGCTGCGGTGAACATGTCTGCTAATAAGTCATTTTAGGAAAGTTCGTGTTTAGACTCGCGATGGAGGTTACAAACTTTGGTCAGCTTGGTAATTTACGACTTTATAGGACATTGGTTCTTTTGGTTTGTACTCGTGATGGAGGTTACAAACTTATAATCTTTAGTAATAGATTGGCTTGGTAGTTTTTCGGCTTAGAGGACATGGGTCTTTAGGGTTTATACTCGCGATGGAGGTTACAAACAAATATTAGCTCCAAACCCCATCTACAGAATGGCCAAGGTTTAACCACAGCATGTAGGTCGGAGGACGGTGCTAAATGAACATAGGCAAATTTTTCACATTTGTTACACTTTTTTACAAGGTTGGTGGCGTCAGCCCTCAAGGTTGGCCAGTAATAACTGGAGCGGAAAGCCTTGGCTTCCAAATAGCGTGCTCTTATGTGGTGGCCACATATACCTAAATGGATTTCCTTCAAAACGTAAAGAGATTGTTCAAGAAATAGACATTTTAGAAGTGGGGTGTAATATCCACGTTTATAGAATATGTCACCCTTAAGACAGTAGTTGTAAACAGTTCGTTGAAGTTTCCAAGCTGAAACTTTTTCTTGCGGTAGCTTTCCTGTTTTGAGGTAGCACATGATCGGGGTGATCCAGGACGGGTTTTCCTCGTCAATGTCAGACATTTTATTATGCTCGATGCTCGGGCTGAGGAGCGTTTCTTGTATCACAATTTGATTATTATTGGGCTTCTTGTTGCAAAAGAGCTTTGATAGAATGTCAGCTCGGGTATTTTCGGTTCTTGGGATATGGTGTATTTCAAATTCCTTAAGGCAGGATATGAAGGTTCTTGTTTTGTCCAGATATTTGGCCATCTGAGGGTCTTTTGCTTCATACTCCCCCTTTATTTGGCTGGTTACCAGCTGTGAATCAGTTAGAACTTGGAGGGTTTCGGCTCCGAGCTCGAAGGCTAATAATAGGCCGGCGATGATAGCCTCATACTCTGCTTGGTTATTGGAGACTGGAAATTTGAAACATAGAGATTGTTCAATGATTATACCATATGGTCCCTCTACAATTATCCTTACTCCACTTCCCTTGAGATTAGAAGATCCGTCAATGGACAGAGTCTATTTAAGATGCTTTTTCGATCGAGGATCTTCTGGTCGAGTGAGCTCGACAATGAAATCTGCAAGAACCTAGGCTTTAATTGCTCTCCTAGCTTTGTAGGATAATGTGTGCTTAGAGAATTCTACAGACCAACCAAGCATACGTCCTTCCAGATCGAGCTTTTGAAGGACTTGCCGGATGGGTTGGTTGGTTTAGACAGTTATTAGATGATTTTAAATGTACGTTCTCAGACGTCGGGCTAAAAGGAGAAGGGCGTAGGCGAGCTTTTCTATTTTGTGGTATTTAAGTTTTGAGGCTTGAAGGGTGTGACTGGTGTAGTATACGGGGAATTAAAGTTTATTCTCTTCACGAACAAGGGCCGAGTTAACCGCCTGTTCTCTGCTAGTTAGGTATATAAACAAAGTTTCACCTTGCTTTGGCTCAGAGAGATTGGATGGTGAGGTCAAATATTGTTTTAATTAATCAAATACTTGTTGGCATTCGGAGGTCCATTAAAAATCCTTGATCTTTTTAGAGTTTTGAAGAAGGGGAGAGCTTGGTCTACCGACCTAGACATGAACCTAGAAAGGGTTGTAATCTTTCCTACTAATCTCTGAACCTCTCTTACCGTTCTTGGTGGTTCCAAATTAATGATGGTCTGACATTTGTTTGGATTAGCTTCAATGCCTTAGTGGGTTAACATGAATCTGAAGAATTTTTCATCCTGCACCCAAAATGCACATTTGGTGGGGTTTAACCTCATGCTATGTTTTTGGAGCTCGATGAATATTTCTTTCAAATCTGTAAAATGCTTTAGATTTGAGTGCGATTTAACTAGCATGTCATTGACGTATACCTCGACGTTTTGTCCGATTTGATTTCGCAGGACCTTGTGGACTAATCGTTTGTATGTTGCACCAACATTCTTCAAGCTAAAGGGCATCACTTTGTAGTAATAAATTACTTTTTTTGTAATGAAAGTTGTTTTCTTCTCGTTATTGGGGTGCATTCTGATCTGATTGTACCCCGAGTACACGTCCATAAAGCTCAAAAGCTTATACTCAGATGTTCTATCCACTAGTTTGTCAATGCTAAAGAGGGGGTATAGATCTTTGGGGTAAATTTTATTAAGGTCGGAGAAATCCACGTACATCCACCACTTGCCATTTACTTTCTTTACCATGACCACTTTAGATAGCCAGGTCCTATATGATAATTCTCTTAAGAAACCGGCATCGAGCAGCTTCTATACCTCTTCTTGGATTGTTTTTTGTTTCTCAGGGCCAACAATTCTCTTCTTCTGGGAAATTGGCTTGGCACCTACATTAATAACAAGTTTATGACAAATAAATTTCAGGTTAATACCTGACATGTCTGAGACTGTCCATGCAAAGAGATCGACATTGGTGACTAGAAGATTGGTAAGCTTTTTGAGGTTCTCCAGGGAGATGGTTGACCCTACTTAGACTGTCTGATTATCACTTTGACCGACTTGAAATGCTACGAGTTCTCCTTTAGGCTCAGGCCGATTTTTGACCTTTTTCTCTTTGTTGTCAAGCTCCTGAATGGGGATTTGGTTATTCGGGATAGTTTGCCTCAAGTTACTGTGCTTCAAAAGCTGGTCCCCTTTAGCTTGTCTGACTGTTCTGAATATTATCGGGAATTTGAGCAAGAGGTGCTTCGTGGAGACAATTGCTTCCAAATGATTAAGAGATGGTCAGCCAAGAATTGCATTGTATGCTAACGGGCAGTCAACGGCCAAGAACCTAACCTCATCATTGGCTAAGTTAGGGTACTCTCCCATGGTGGTTCAGAGAGTAATGGTTCATTTTACGTCGACATGAGCTTTTGAGAAACCGACCAGAGTCTCGGGGTAATGCTCAAGATTAGGTGTTGGAATGCCTAATTGCTCGAAAGTTTGATAGAAAATGACGTTCACCGAGCTTCCCTGGTCGATCAGGACTTTACGAACCTCATAATTTGCTATGAAATAGGATATGACCATAGGGTCATCATGCTCTCGGTTAATGGTTCCATAGTCCCTGTCCGAGAAAGATATGACTATGGTGCACTGGCTCTTGCGAACTAGTGCAGTAGTATGGAAGACATATTTCTTATGTCTATCCGCAGCTCATTCATGCCTTTTTCGAGAGAACCTAGAAGCTCCTCATCCTACAAAACCGTTGGCTATTGTATGTATGGTTCCCACGGCTTTATGCCTCGAGTCTTCTTTGTTAGTCCCACAAGTTTCTGAACCTGTTTTGATGATAACAATAATGTCTTAATTTCTTATATGTGTTGTTTGTCTTGTTGTTATTAATCTTTGCTATGTTTTCTAAGTTGTATCCAGCTCAATCATCAAATGAGTCCTGAAGAACTTGTTCTTCAAAACCAGTTCTGGCTTATATGATAGGACTATGAGATTGCTAATGTGGACATGACTGTTTACGGGCTTCGGGCCAAAGTTTCCCTTTTGCTTATCTGACTAAGAGTTGTACTCTTAGCAAATAGGAAATATCCTTCTATTTACTTTTGGAAAAGCTCAAGTATCAAGAAAGGTGTTTCTATTCTCTTACACAAAGAGAAACTTTTTGGACAAAAAGGACAAAAGGAGGGTGACTGATGGATAAGGGGTCAGCCGGTTGATGGGTCCTTTTTTCCTCACCATTTGGTCTTTCACGTGCAAGGGAAGCCAATAAAGCAAGAAGGCATCAAGTAGTCAAGACATTCATCAAGAATAGAAGAGAAAGAACACACGAGAAAAGAAAGTGAAGGAAGTCATTGTTAGAAAACTAAGCTCGGCATCTTCTTCTTCCCACTCTCGGATATTTTCATGTATCAAGATCCTCATTGTTTCATATATACTCTGTGAGAGAGTTTCTTCTTGGGGCAAAACCAAAACACTTGGGTTTTGTATCTTGGATTTCTATGGGAGAAATCCATTAGTGCTAAGCTTGAAAAAACTTGTAAAATAAACTTGGTGTAAAGCTTGGAGAAGCTTGAGAAATAACCTTGAAAGTATAGTGGAACCCCATTAACATGGGAGAAGTGGATGTAGGCATGTTAGGCCGAACCACTATAAAATCTCTGTCTAGCTCTTTCTTACTTTGTCTTTGCTTTTCTGGTTAATCCTTTGTTTTAATGATGCATAGTTTATAAAGTTTCTGTTTGATTATTCAAGTCTGGGATTTGTAGAAGAACTTGTTTGTAAGAACTACTTTTCGTTAACAAGTTCTTAAACAAATATGCTATTTGAATCAGTTTTAAAAGGCAATTTTTAATTAATTCCTATTCACCCCCCTCTAGAAATAGATCCTGCACTCTCAATTGGTATCAGAGCTTGTGCTCATCATCTTCTGGTTTAACTAACCGTGAGCTAAAGATCCTATCAAGTTTGTATTGCAGGTATCATGAATAACCAAAATGAATCTCACTCATCTCACAAGTCTCCTTTCTTCAATAGAGAAAACTATTCCTACTGGAAGCAACGAATGGAAATGTACCTTAAATCGATTGACTATGATGTTTGACAGATAGTCAGAAATGGCATCACTCACCCTACCAAAATAGTTGATGAAGTTGCTGTCCTAAAAGAAGAGCATGAGTTCACCACAAAAGATAAACTCAAATTCACTTTAAACTCCAAGGCTAGATACAACATTGTATGTGGAGTATCTGCTACAGAATATGAAAACATTTCCTCCTGCAACACAGCAAAAGAAATGTGGGACAGACTTGCTGCCATTCATGAAGGAACAAGTCATGTCAAAGAAGCAAAACTTGACATTTACTCTTCCAAATATGAGATGTTCCACATGACTCCGGATGAATCTCTGGATTCCTTTTTTGCTCGATTTCTAAGCATCATCAACAGCTTGAAAGGACTTGGAAGAGTCTATACTCAGAAGGAACAAGTCAAGAAAATCCTGAGATGCCTCACTGAAAAATGGAACTCCAAAGTTACTATCCTACTTCAATTTGTAAAAATAATTGATCTCACTGTTGATGCTCTTAAAGGCACCCTTGAATCGCACTAGATTCTGATTATGGAAAAGAAGAGCATGACCGAGGAAAGAAAGAAAAGTCTGGCCCTCACTTCAAATGTTTCAGAGATCAGCAATCAAGGAGAACCAGAATCTAGTGATGAAGAAGTAGCTTTGGTAACTAGAAAAGTTCTTGATATGATGAGAAAAAGGAAAGAAAAGAAGAACTTCTCACAGAAAGCTCGCAAAGACTTCAACAAGGGAGAAAGCAGCAAAGAGCCTATCATATGTTATGAATGCAGAAAGCCAGGGCACATTAAACCAGAATGTCCAAATCTCAATAAAAAGAGGTTCTTTAGAAAGGAGAAGAAGAAAGTTATGGTGGCTACCTGGAGTGATGAAGACTCAACATCAAAAAGCAATGAGTCAGAAAATGTGGCCAACTTATGTCTAATGGCACATGGGGAAGGATCTGGAGAAAAGCGTGAGGTAAATGATCTAGACCTTGATCCCCTGCCTTCTTATGATGAGTTAAGTCTTGCATTTGATGATTTCTCATTTGACTATGAGAAAAGGCTTGCAAAAATCAGTGCTTTAAAGAAAATTATAAAAGAGCAAGTCAGTGTGATAGAGGAACTTGAACAGGATAATGCTGAGTTGATTAATAGACTCAAGAATCTTCAGCATCAAAATAATATTCTTGAAAAAGAAGACAATTTCACTTCCTCTCTAAAAAGGGAAAATGACAAATTAAAAGAAGAAATAACGGAGCTGACTGGAGATTTAGCTAAATTTGTTAAGGGAAGAAATAACCTAAACTCCATTCTCGGAAGGCAAAGAGTAAGCAATGACAAATCTGGTTTAGGCTATGGCCAGCCTAGCTATTCAAAATCTTTGAAAAACACTTCTGTTAAAGCTTCCTCTTCACATTCCTTTTCTAAAGGAACCTGCTCCTATTGTGGTTACATGGGACATTTTCAAAATGTTTGCTCTTACAAAAATCTTTGTAATAAAAGAAAGATGGTATGGGTGCCTAAAGGCACATTTGTCTTTAACATGAAAGGACCCAAAGAAGTTTGGGTACCTAAACCTTTCTAATCTTATTGCAGGTTTGCTATCAAGCCAAGAACGAATGCTGGTATCTAGATAGTGGCTGTTCCAGACACATGACTGGTGATACCTCAAAATTTGTCTCCATCACCAAAGTTGATCTGGGAGACGTCTCTTTTGGTGACAATAGCAAAGGCAGAATTGTCGGTCTAGGTAAAATAAAAATTTCTCCTAATTTACTGATTGACAATGTTTACTTAGTTAAAGGATTGATGTATAATTTTTTTGAGTATTAGTCAGCTATGTGACAAGGGACATAAAATTACCTTTGAAACTCCTCATTGCATTATTCATAAGAAGAACTCTGATGATGTCCTATTCGTTGGTCAAAGATGTTCTAATGTTTATATTGTTTCCGGAAGTTCTTTGTCATCTAAAGAGGAAACATGTTTTACTTCTCAAAACATCAACTCATGGCTGTGGCATAGAAGACTTGGTCATGTAAATTTTAAACTCTTGTCCAAGCTTTCTAAAAGGGATTTAGTTTCTGGTTTGCCTAAATTATCTTTTGAAAGAAACAAAGTGTGTGCTGCTTGTCAGCAAGACAAACAAACTAAATCTTCTTTCAAGTCTAAGAAGGAACTGTCATCTTCTAGACCACTCCATCTTCTTCACATGGATCTCTTTGGATCAACATCTACATCTAGTTTGAATGGAAAGAAATATTGTTTTGTAATTGTGGATGATTTTTCAAGATTTACTTGGGTTTTCTTCCTTGCTCATAAGGATGACACCTTTGGAGTTTTCGAAAACTTCAGCAAGAAAGTGCAAAATGAAAAGGGTTTTTTCATCACATCAATTAGAAGTGATCATGGTGGAGAATTTGAGAACCAATTGTTTCAGAATTTTTGTGAAAAACAAGGAATTCACCATAATTTCTCTTCTCCTAGAACCCCCCAACAAAATGGTCTGGTTGAAAGGAAAAATAGATTTTTAGTTGAGATGGGCAGAACCATGCTGTGTGAAAATGATTTATCAAAATACTTTTGGGCTGAAGCTGTAAACACAGCTTGCTATATTTTAAATAGATGCTTAATTAGGCCTATTTTGAAGAAAACTCCTTATGAGATTTGGAAGGAAAGAAAACCTAATGTAAGCTACTTTCATGCATTTTGATGCAAATGTTTTGTGCTAAATAATAGAAAGAATCATTTGAAAAAATTTGATTCAAAATCTGATGAAGCCATTTTTCTGGGATACTCTTTGTCAAGCAAAACTTATAGAGTTTTCAATAAAAGAACTCTTATGGTTAAGGAATCAATGCATCTTATTTTTAATGAATCTAACTGTCCCTTGGTTTCCAATACCCTTGAGGAAAACGATTTATTGCAAGACAGTCTCAAAAGATCCTCCAAGTCAGAACACAATCAAGAGAAGTCAGCAGAGCAAATTCTATGTGATTCAATTCACATAAAGCTAGATCTCTCAGAACCAACCGAAGAGGAACCTCCACAAATAAATGTGAGAGATTCTCTGCCAAAGGAAACCAGAGTTCTAAGAGATCATCAAATTGATAAAGTGATTGGTGACTTGAGAAGAGGGATTAGTACAAGAGCATCTCTCCGGGATAAACATGCAAATTTGGCTCTATTATCCTTGTCCGAACCTACTAAGATCTGTGAGGCACTTCAAGATGAAGGATGGATGATGGCAATGCAAGAGGAACTGAATCAGTTCTCAAGGAATCAAGTCTGGACTCTTGTTCCTGAACCAAAAAGTCAATCAATCATAGGTACAAGATGGGTGTTCAGAAACAAGCTTGATGAAGATGGGAAAATTGTGAAAAACAAAGCAAGACTGGTAGCTCAAGGTTTCAATCAGCAGGAAGGTATAGACTATGAAGAAACTTTTGCTCCTGTAGCTAAACTAGAAGCTATTAGAATGTTCCTTGCATTTGCTTCTTTCAAAGGCTTTAAAGTTTTTCAAATGGATATGAAAAGTATTTTTTTAAATGGATACATTAGTGAAGCAGTGTTTGTTAAACAGCCCCCTGATTTTGAAAATCTAGACTTTCTTAACCACGTATATAAGCTTTCCAAAGCTCTCTATGGTCTTAAGCAAGCTCCTAGAGCTTAGTATGATAGACTTAGTGAATTTCTCATGAAAAATAATTTTCTGAGAGAAAAAGTTGATACCACTCTCTTCACTAAAAAGGTATATCGTGATATTGTCATAGTTCAAATTTATGTTGATGATATTATCTTTGGTTCAACTAACAATAAGCTCTACAAGGATTTTGAGTCACTAATGAAAAGTGAGTTTGAGATGAGCATGATGGGAGAACTCAACTTCTTCCTTGAACTTCAAGTGAAACAAATTAGAGATGAAATCTTCATTAATCAGTCAAAGTACACAAAAGAACTACTCAAAAGATTTGGCATGGACAATGCAAAAGGAATTTCAACCCCTATGAGTCCTGCTACGAAATTGATGTTAGATGAAAAAGGTAAATCTGTGTGTGAGAAAAGGTTTAGAGGTATGATAGGATCTCTGTTATATCTAATAGCCAATAGGCCAGACATCATTTATTCTGTATGTGCATGTGCTAGATTTCAAGTTAATCCAAAGGAATATCACTAAACTGCTGTCAAAAGGATATTTCGATATCTAATAAATTCTGTGAATGTTGGTTTATGGTTCAGTAGAACTAATTCTTTCGAACTAGTTTCTTATACAGATTCTAATTATGCTAGCTGCTCCATCGATCGAAAAAGCACAAGTGGAGGTTGTCAATTTCTAGGGGGAGCACTTGTCTCATGGCAATCAAAGAAACAGAACTCAGTGACTCAGTCAACAGCTGAAGCTGAATACATAGCAGCTGGTCTATGTTGCTCACAAGTGCTATGGATGAAACAACAACTTGCTGATTATGGTATATTTCTGAACAAAATTCCTTTGCTATGTGACAATACAAGTGCCATTAACATTGCTAGAAACCCAGTTCAGCACTCTAGGACTAAGCACATTGATATTAAGCATCATTTTCTTAGAGATCATATGTTGAAAGGTGACATTGAACTTTCCTTTATTAACACTGAAGATCAGCTTGTTGACATTTTCACAAAATCTCTGGCTGAAGAAAGATTTTGCTCTCTAAGACATGAATTAGGCATGATCAATTTGCAATAATGATATATCCCTTCATTCATGTGTGTTAAATATTTACTCATATGCATCTCATTCTTTGAAATTTTTTTTTTTTGGTTAATGAATGTCTCAAATATGCTCTTATACTCTCTAAAATTGTTGATTAAACAAATCTGAATTCCAATCATTTATCTCTTGAACTAATTTGAATACTTTGTTTTCTCATAAAATCTGTTGTATCTGAATCTTTTATTAGAAGAGAATTCAGTTGATTTGCTGGGCAAAATGTGTTTTGGGCCAACAACCCTCTCTGTCCATTTTCAGTCTGGAGCTATATTTGGGCCAATCTGATTTCTTGTCAAAATTAGGCCTCCATCACTCTAGCCCGCGTTTTCTGGCCTTTGGCCAAAACGAGCGTTTCACTTGTGACCTTTGATCTGTCCGGAAGAGTGGCCAAAACTCATCGTTTCATCCTGCTCCTTCCTGGGCTTCATTTCTCTTTGTCTCTTCGAAATTGAACCTAACTGTTCAACTTCCCATTACCCCTGTTTTTCTTTCTATCAACTGGTTCTTCTCTCCACGATCTCCTCCCTTCGTGGTGTGTCCTTCTGCCTTTTTCATCTGCCAAATTCTTCAAGCATAAGAGTCAACTGTTAAATCATGGACAGAAGAAGATCAAGCCAAAGATTGAAAGCTCAGCTCAAAGGAAAGATTGAAGTGAACTCTTCTAAAGAGAATCTCATTCAGGTGGAAAATTCCTCCTCCTCCGAAGAAACAAGAGACATTGATACCATTATCCACAAAGCAACCAAATTTGCTTCTAGCTCTGTAAAAGGAAAAGGTAAAATGGCCTCTCTCTCTCTCCTACTTCAGAACCTTCATCTGCTAATCCTCAACCTGGTTTAGTCTTTCCATCCTCTCCTTCGAACACATCATCCCATAATCCCCAATCGTCTGAACCACCATCTTCACCCTTATCACCTGCTGTCAATTCTAACCCTCAATCTACAAATCCTGAACCAGAAATCAATCCATCCATTCCTCCTCCGAGACCAAGGAGAATGAAAATGTTGGCAAGGAAAACTGCATTTTCTCCTAAGTCTAAAGGAAAAATGTCTCAGAGTTTTGGTTCTACCTCTAAGCCACATGCCACCACTACTCACACTGAAATCCCTCAAAAGCAGAAAGCTTCAAATCCCTCTGTGATAGGGTCATCCTCCAAAAGTCAGGACTCTGGAAAAGACTCTGCAAGTACTACTGACAGTACTGAGTCTGAAGAGGAAATGCAACTATTTGAAAGCACGACTGCTGAGGAAAATTTCTTCAAACTCTATGGCAAGAGGTCCTATGCTCCAGGGTGCATCATTCGCTGGGACTCTCCATTACCAACAACCATAGCCATTGAAGAAGCCTTTGCTCTTATGGGATGGACAAGTATTCTCAAAATAGAAGAACCCTTAATCCCCAAGGTAATTCGCTTGTTCTATGCCCATCTGTAGCCTTTGAAAGGCTCAGATTCTGGAATTATCTATTTGAAATCTTTCATTGCTGGAACTGAAATGATAATTTCTTAGAGATTATTAGCAAGCATTCTGAGACTTCCTGTCAAAGGAGAATGTAAGATAGTTCAAAAAATCTGGCCATATGATCTGGTATCCTTTGATAATGCCATGGAATCCATATGTGACTTTCTTGACCAAAGAGGGCAGGGCAGACCTACCTCCATTCACTGCTTCAATTCCTTCACCAGAACCTTGGCCAAAATAATAACCTTTCTTATTTTACCCCGCATAGGAAGTCATACTGAGCTATCCACTCCTGATCTCTTCCTGCTTTATCATTTGAAAAACCAGTTGCCTCTGAACTTATCAAGATTGATCCTAAGCACCATGGCTGCTACTGTCAAAGGATCGAGAACCAAAACCAGCTTGCCCTATGGAATGATCATTGTCAAAATCTGTAAATACTTTAAAATTGATCTTTCCAAATTTGAATCTGACCCACTTCCTGATAAATTTATCATCAAAAAAACCCCTACCTTCCACTAATCCCCTATCAGAACCCACTGTGCACTCTTCAACTGGCAAAAGAAAACAGCATGCAGCCTTGACCAGCTCCCCTTCAACCAAATCTAAAAAGCATGCTGCCAGCAATCCATCCAGTTCCAAGCCAACCAAAAAAGCCAGAAAGTCAGGACCTTCAGCTCAACCTTCTGATAGGGTGGATCATGAAGAATGGATCAGTTCAATCAATCCAGAAGAACTGGCCAATCAGATTGGCAGGCGTTTGAACTTCTTCCATACTTTGGCTTTTGACTCTACTGCTCGAATGGCTGCAGTTGAAAAGGATTTGGCAATCATTAAGGACAAGTTGACAGCTCTCCTTGCCTCTCAGCAACCTCCATCCTCTGATCCTTAATTTTTATTCAGTCTCTTTTATTACAACTTTGACTGTATATGTAGCATAGGTGGACATTCTATAACCTATTGCTTTCATCACTGCACTTGTATCATTCCTACTTATCTTGTTTATGTTTGACTGATTGTGCCCTATTTTGTTATGATAACTTTAATTCGGGCTGCTCTAATGCTTTAATTTTCTTCTAGCATTGCTTTGAGTCTTATGATTATGTGGATTGCTCTGTTCTATATGAATTCCCTATCTTTTTGATAATGCCAAAGAGGGAGAAATTATGTGGAATAGTTTGTTTGAACTGCTATCTCTGTGATTTTGTGATATTGGACAGGTTATCTGAGAAAACTTTCTTCTGATTCTGATGCTAGAAGTTCTGATTTTTCAGTTCTTGCTAGGCATGAACTAAGGGGGAGCTTCTCTCAAATCACATTATTGTCATCATCAAAAGGGGGAGATTATTAGTCCCACAAGTTTCTGAACCTGTTTTGATGATAACAATAATGTCTTAATTTCTTATATGTGTTGTTTGTCTTGTTGTTATTAATCTTTGCTATGTTTTCTAAGTTGTATTCAGCTCAATCATCAAATGAGTCCTGAAGAACTTGTTCTTCAAAACCAGTTCTGGCTTATATGATAGGATTATGATATTGCTGATGTGGACATGACTGTTTGCGGGCTTCGGGCCAAAGTTTCCCTTTTGCTTATCTGACTAAGAGTTGTACTCTTAGCAAATAGGAAATATTCTTCTATTTGCTTTTGGAAAAGCTCAAGTATCAAGAAAGGTGTTTCTATTCTCTTACACAAAGAGAAACTTTTTGGACAAAAAGGACAAAAGGAGGGTGACTGATGGACAAGGGGTCAGCCGGTTGATGGGTCCTTTTTTCCCTCACCATTTGGTCCTTCACGTGTAAGGGAAGCCAATAAAGCAAGAAGGCATCAAGTAGTCAAGACATTCATCAAGAATAGAAGAGAAGGAACACACGAGAAAATAGAGTGAAGGAAGCCATTGTTAGAAAACTAAGCTCTACATCTTCTTCTTCCCACTCTCGGATATCTTCATGTATCAAGATCCTCATTGTTTCATATATACTCTGTGAGAGAGTTTCTTCTTGGGACAAAATCAAAACACTTGGGTTTTGTATCTTGGATTTCTATGGGAGAAATCCATGGGTGTGATCTCTAGAGTGAGAAAGAGTAAGTTCATGGTGAGCTTAGGAAACAAAAACCATGGGTGCTAAGCTTGAAGAACCTTGTAAAATAAACTTGGTGTAAAGCTTTGAGAAGCTTGAGAAATAACCTTGAAAGTATAGTGGAACCCCATTAACATGGGAGAAGTGGATGTAGGCATGTTAGGCCGAACCACTATAAAATCTCTGTCTAGCTCTTTCTTACTTTGTCTTTGCTTCTATGGTTAATCCTCTGTTTTAATGGTGCGTGGTTTATAAAGTTTCTGTTTGATTATTCAAGCCTGGGATTTGTAGAAGAACTTGTTTGTAAGAACTAGTTTTCGTTAACAAGTTTTCAAACAAATCTGCTATTTGAATCAGTTTTAAAAGGAAATTTTTAATTAATTCCTATTCACCCCCTCTAGGAATAGATCCTGCACTCTCAATGTCTTCTTGTTCGTGTGGTTGGCGCCGAATTGGTGATCGAAAAAATTTCTCTAGGGAGATCTATGTTGTTGATTTCCTCTGTTCTGAGGTCGCTGGGCCGGGGAGAGAATTTCAGCTCGAAATCGCTGCAAATAGCCTCTCTTAAGGAGGTTTTCAATGAGATTGCGAAGGTGCTGGCAATCGTTCATATCGTGGTCTCTTCCTCTGTGGAAAGCACAATACCTTTCCATATCCAAGCCTACATTTCCTTTTAGCTGCAGGAGCTGGGCGAGCTTGGTTTGACATATCTCTTCCAGCTCCCGAGCTTTGGATCAGTTTAAGGGAGTGTAAGTTTCATACCTAAGTTGGATAGGAGATTTTTCCCTTCTTCCTCCCATTCGATCCTTCTGGGGTTTTCAATCCAATGGTTTATTTTTCTCTGTTTGTCCTAGGACCTCTTCTAGGTTGATGTGCTTAGAGGTTCTGGTAAGGAACTTGGATAAGTTATTTAGCAGATCAAAGGTTAAGTTTTCATGCAGACGCCCAGGTCAGAGACCTGCTTGGATGGCGTGCATTGGTACTGAGTCCGTCAAGTCTTGAACTTGCAGGGAGAGTCTGGTATACCAATTCATGTAGTCTTTCAGAGATTCAGTCCCCTCTTGATTGAGGGTGGCTAGGATAGTGAAGGATTTTTTGTGTCATTCTTATGGAGAAATGAACTTGAAGAAGCTCAGACATTTGATCAAAGTTAGAAATGCTATTCGAGAGAAGGTTTGAAAACCATTTAAAGGTTGCCCTACGCAGGGTAGTGGGGAAGACATGGCGCATGAGCTCGTCGTCGGTGCCGCTTAGGAGCATGATGGAATTGTAGTTTTCTAGGTGTTCCCTAGGGTTGGACGATCCATCAAAAGGTTCGAGTTGAGGCAACCTGAAGTTGGTCGGAAGGGGGTAATCGAAGATGAGTTGGGTGAAAGAGTGTCTTCCCACTCTCTTCGCCCTTTCTGACCTGGGTGGAGAAAATATGTGAGAGTTAAAAATCTGTAGGGGGTTTTCCCTACGCGTGAGAAATAAGGCTTCAAAGCTACTTAAGATATTAGTTGAGAGATCGCTCGTGAATTGTGACTCACTGTAGGCAACCTGAGTAGATGGCTGGTAGAGTGGTGAGTCTCCCAAGAATGCGACCTCGCATATATTTTCCCTCCTTTATACTTAGCTATCTCTGCCTTATCCGTTATTTTTTCTTGTTTCAAAGATTGAATTTCTTGTAAAAGGTAACATAGAGTGTCTTCTAATTGCTCTAGATTGGTTTCTTTGGGAGGGACTTTCTTGACAGTCTCAAGACTGAAAACATGTTGGTTCATTAAAGGTACCGCCCTCAAGCTGGACGGTTGGGCGATTGGTTCCCTAGTTGGTGTAGGGAGGCTCTGGTGGAATGGTTGGGATAGACTGATTGTCTGTGCCCATGATGATAAACTCATGATCAACCAAAGAGATTTGTAAGTGATGAGAAAATCGAAATTCCCACAGATGGCATGAAATGACGATGCCTGAGTACAACGACCGGTCGGGTCACAGAGATCAGGGAGATCTCTAAGGTCAGGTAGGATTTAAACCTGCACAAGTAGAAAAGGAGGGCTGGGTTCTTGTTTCTGGACTTTGAAGATTAAGTTAGGTCGGACCAAGTTAAAAGAGGTTATTAATAATTCAGGGTTTCAAAAGTCCATTACTTGTAACAGGAGGGGTATTTATAGGGGTTCTGAGTGAAATGGAAGCAGGAGCTAGCGATTTGATTTTGGGCCTTTGGTAAAGTGGGTCTTTTGGCTTATTGGGCTTATGCGAATATGGGCTAGGATAAATGGCCACTACACATCTTAATAGTCAATGTATATAAGTCAACATGGCATATGCATCCCTTAAACTCTTTCTTTTGAGACGATATGCAATCTCTTAATTAGAAAGATAAGGTTTACAAGCTTAACCTAACAATAAGATTAAACAATAATGCTATTTACGTACTAATTAAGTTTATGTTAGCTCATAATGATATAATTGCAACGATCTAAACTTGATATCACTCAGATTTTGTCAAGAAAGATAATGTGAATTATATTAGTATACAACAAACATTTTGTCGGATTCAATTCAAATAATCAAACAATTATGTACTTATTGCTTGCATAATAAAGTACTTAAATTCAGGTGAATCTTATTAAAATAATAGTTATATTTCTTAACAATAATACAAAAAGGAAGATAACATATATAATGTGATTATGTGTTTAGTTAGGTCAACTACTTCCTTACTTAAAGGATAAGTGGTATCAAATTTGTGGCACAAACAGAAGGTGTGGCCACACCTTGTTGTTATAGATGCTAGCAGCTTTTATGTATTTTTTAAAGAGAAATTAGGTTTGTATACTTAGATTGTGTAGATGTAGAAAATTTGAGCCATATAAAAATGTTTAAAGTGAGTTCATTGTAAACACAATCTAGGCAAGTTGCTAAACTGGATTGACTCAGTTAGTAAGGATCAAAACATTATGTTTATAAGATCTAGGTTTGATTTTAACTGCTAACAATCTCCCTTAGTAGGTGATCTGTAAGTATTATTGTAAGCACTTTACTTATAAGGTTTAGCTTTGATTCCTACTGCTATAGCAATCTCCCTAATAGGTTA
Organism: Cercis canadensis; assembly: GCA_003255065.1. Lineage (NCBI taxonomy): Eukaryota > Viridiplantae > Streptophyta > Magnoliopsida > Fabales > Fabaceae > Cercis > Cercis canadensis. Next base: position 351,112 of record QAOA01008053.1, on the reverse strand, counting down.
TAAATATTATTATAAGTTTTTATTAACACCTGTGATATATCTTAACCTTGGAATGAAATAACTTCCGCTCACCCTAAATTTCTATATACTAAAAAAAAAGAAGTTACAATTAAGTTGAACTCATATACTATTATGTATTCATATAGCAAATGAAAGAATGACAATATTGTCTTTCGGATAAATTTTCTTTTTAATGTCAAAACTAAGTGGACTTTTGCTTGTGGTTGTGGTTCAATTAAGGGTATTCATCGATCGGATTCGATCGATTTTCAAGGAAAATGTCACCCGACCGATGGTCATCAGGTGGAGAAAATAACCACCCGCCGCCGACCAACTAATGGAGGAAACTGAGACATATCAGTTTGTGCGGGTTTGGTTTCAGGCGGTCGGTTTGAGCGAGTTGGTGTTTCATGGTAGTTGCAAGCGGTTTGAAGTGGAGAGGCTGATTCCACCATTTTTATGGGTCGTCTGAGTTGGTGAAAAAGAGCCGTATAGAGAGATGAGAGAGGAGAAGAGAAGAGAAATGGAAGAGAGGGAGAAATAAGGTTGAAATTTAAAGAGCCAAAGTGGAGAGAGAGAAGAGTATGGCTAATGACGGGGAAAGAGTGAAGGGGAAAGACAATTGAAATTGAAAAAGCATAGGAAAAGACTAACAAAAGAGAGAAGGAGTTGAAAAGTCAAAGAATAGTTTTTCAAAAATTGAAAGGATGGAAAGAGAGAGATGTTCAACCATTGGAAAGTGGGAAGAACTTGATGAGAGAGAGAGAAAGTACCAGTTGGATTCGGTTTTAGTCGATTTTTTGAGTGAAAACCGAACCGATTGGTCCAAATCGAAATCTCAAATCTCAGTCATCATATTCCGTCCACCTTTCATCTAGAATCGTCAAATTGACATCAATTTGGTCGGACTTTTATGGGTTAGCCGGGTTATGAACACCCCTAGGTTCAATTATATTAAAATTAAACCAAATAGCACTTCTCTAGATAGGCTCTCACTTTTTCTTTCTTAATACTCCCCTAGTCGGGTGTAAACACGTGTAAACATTGAATTAAAATTAAACTAGGTCTACTTTTACTTGTGGTCGTGGTTGTGGTTCAATTATATTAAAATTAAACCAAATAGCACTTCTCTAGATAGGCTCTTACTTTTTCTTCTTAATACTCCCCTTGTCGGGTGTAAACACGTGCAAACATTGAATTAAAATTATATTAAAATTAAACTAGGTGGACTTTTGCTTGTGGTTGTGGTGGTTCAATTATATTAAAATTAAATCAAATAGCACTTCTCTAGATAGGCTCTTACTTTTTCTTTCTTAATACTCCCCTTGTCGGGGTTCAAGTGTAAACACGTGCAAACATTGAATTACAACTTCTAAGGATATAACACATAGTCAAACTGTTCATGGCTTTGAAAAAGTCCGCAGATAAATCTTTCAAGTTCTTTTTATTGTAAAACCATACCATTGTGATCTATATCTTTTAAGGAAATTTTTATATATAAAAGAATAAACATTTAATTTATCAATAATATTATTATAATAATACTACAATCAACGAGAACTAGCATATCAAGATTTAATCTTAGATTTTAAAAACTTTTTTAATCTTAAAGACTAAGTATATGACACTTGATTATCGTAGTTAAATTTAAATGGTTAAAAGAAATTTAAATATTCAATTGCCCACATTAAAATGAACTATAAGTAATTAATACTAGTTGAAAAAGTGTGTGAAAGTATGAACATTAGTTGAGATTTTATTAATGAAACTATAAGCAACAGAAAGTTATCTACCTATATACCTTTTAATATATTTTATTGTCAGAAAATTAGTCCCATAGAGAGGGACAGAGAGAATCTTTACCTCAGCTTAGGTATCTCTTTCGAAGAAAGTTCTTGATACTTGCTCATGACTCGTCCATAAACTAGAGCCAAAAATAAGATCCATATATCTAGAGAGAGAGAGAAGAAAAGGCAAGGAAAGAAATTTCTTGGAACCATCCTTAATGCATTTAGGACCAACAATTAAATTATTAGATCCCAACACCCATGCATAACACTCTAGAATCAAAGAAATGAGGATTGTATACGTAAGCCCTGACGAAGGTTAAACTACATTTTCGAAGTTAAAAGGGACATATAAAAAAAATTTGGGTGTAGCAAGTTGAATTCTGGATGTGTGTCTTTAGCTGTGATTAAGGATTCGAGGTCCAATGAAAGCATTGTTGGAAGAGATAAAATCGTAATTGCTTTAACTTTCGAACAAAATTAGGCTAACACCCAATTGGATAAAGTAAAAATACTCATAATATTAACAAACAAACAAAAACTAAGATATGGATTCAATTAATTCAAATTTTATATAAAATGTGCAGGTATAAACATACAAACAACTCTAGTTCACTTATTAAAAGTGTCAAGTACATCGCTGTCTATAATTGCATGCTTGCTTGCATGGTACCCTCTTACCTACTTTGGCTCCTTGCATATTAATACGACACATAAAGGAAGGACCTGGAAAGATAATATTGGCTTGTCAATAATAAAACTCTCCGTCTCTGTTTGGGTTCACTAAAGTAGGATATAATGTTTCTAGCCACACACTCATAGAATTGACATAACTGTGCTTCTCTTTCATTGTATTTTCCAAATAACAATAAAGTTGAAAAATATAATATTGGCTTGTAAATAATAAAACTCTCTGTCTATGTTTGGGTTCACTAAATGCTTCTAGCCACACACTCATAGAATTGACATAACTATGCTTCTCTTTTCATTGTATTTTCCAAATAACAATAAAGTTGATAATTCTATCTCAAAAAAGAAAAAAGAAATAAGAAATAGCTAGAGGAATGTTTCTACAAGCTTTGGCACTACTAGAATGTCCAAACAATTATTTGGCCCAACATTCTAAAAGTTGTTTGTCTATATTTATAAGAAATTCTAGTGGGTTAGTTTGATGAGATTTGGGAAGGAATTGCTCTTTCCTCACAAATCAAAGCTTGAAAATGCACTTTGTTGGTATTTTTATAAAATATAAATATTTTGTAATCAATTGCCCTAACGTCTATATGGGATGGGATTCTATTCTTGTGCTATAACATCTTATGGTTTAAGGCTGAGTTACTAAGTCATTAAAGGCAAACGCCTCAACCATATAATAATGGCTCATGAAATTGGCTTTAAAAACTAACGTTAACCTTTTTTTTAACTATGTTTATCCTGGTATTACGTCTTTAATTTTTTTTAAAATATATTATTATTATTATTATTTATATCCTATTTTCTATTTTTATAGGCTTGGAAATAACACCTTTTACTTTAGGAAAGAAAACAAAATTGAAGATCCAAGTATTATCATCACTACTACAATTTGAAATTCCTTTATGGCTACATTATATTATGTTTCACCACTTATAAAATCCTTTTAATTTACGTCTCTAATTTTCTCTCAATTTTTGTGACATTATTAAGTTATAGAATTAATATAATTATCTTAAAGAGATGAACTTGAATTAATGCTATGAGAAATTTTATTAACTAATAAATTCATCATAATTATTCTCGTTTTATAATGTGCACAATAATCTTTGCGGGGATTCTATAATACTACATGAGTATGTTATACTACACTGACGTGACAACTATACGTAATTTTTATATTTTATTAAATATAAATATAATTTATATTATTTTCTCAAATAAATTTAAAAATAGTTAATTTGTACATGTGTCATTTTCATATTGGCTAATTTCATGTAGTATGATATACTACATAAATATGAAAAGTATCTAAGAAACCTCCTAATCTTTGTCATCAAACAATTTGTAATTGAGTGATACTAAAATCATCTTCAAAATTTATGATTATGTGTTCAAATTTAAAATTATAATTAAAAATACTAAAAAATAATAATCTTTGCCCAAGTTATAATGTTCACCATAGGGATTAGTGCTTTAATGGATAATCTCAACAAGAACAATCGTACATAATTGATCATCCCCTTCGCCCGAAAAGACGTTTTGTCCTTGGTAGAGAAATGTTTGGACAACTTTTTAGCGGCGAGAACATTCAAAACAATTATTTGGCACAACCTTCCAAAGATTGCCTATCGGAGAGTTTGAAATTTGCTAGCCGTATGTTGGTTTGATGAGATTTGGGAAGGTATGGCTGTCTTTTGTGTCTCATTGTTTATTATACACTTCACAAATCAAAACTTGAAAAAGGATTTGAAGTTAGGAAAGAGGACAAAAAACAAAACATGAATGGTAAAATTAAAGTTTTTTAGAGTTGTTGATGACCGATTCTGAGCAACTTGCAGAAGGGAGAAATATGGTTAGGGAAGGCAGGAGCCGGAGCTCCGGTGCCACCTCCGACGCTCAAGTTAACAAGGTCATAGAAAGGAAGGAGAGGAAAGCCAAAGAAAGAAGAAGCATCAGTCTCCTGAGTGTGTGGTCTAAAAAGAATATATAGGAGAGAGTATACCTTAGTAAGGTATTTTTGTCTTTTTACGGTAGCAATGAGAAATGATTTTACTCTGTATTAACAAGAGTGCATTAAAGTTTTAGTGACCACAATTAAACTTAAATATATATAGCTAAATTCGTAAGTGTAAGATAAAATAAAGTGAAAGAAAGTGCATGCAGCAAAATTCAAAATAATTTTTTTTTTTTAAAAAAACTCTGCTAGTAATACTTGTGGGATCTTAGACATATTGACCTCATAATAATAACTTTTTGTGTGAATATTTGTTCAAAAATATCTAAAAAATTTATCAAAAATTGAGAGGAACTCCTCTTAACATGCCAAAAAAACTCTTAAATTATGGTGCATTTATTATATAATCTCATTTCATATTATGCAAGTAATAAATGACAAAATAATGCATATGTTTTTTCTAAGTTACAAGACAGAAGTTCAAATATTTAATTTTGTTTACGGAGATTCTATGATACTACGTAAGTATGTCATATTACACTGACGTGACAAACATACATAATTTTCATATTTTATTATATATAAAATATAATTTATTTAATTTTTTAAACAAACTTAAAAATAATTAATTTGTACACATGTCATTTATTTATTGGTTATTCCTATGTAGTATGACATATTACATAAATACTAAAAGTATCTAAGAAACCTCTTTTTGTTTATATTACTCAAACCCTTAACTAATTTTTTAAAAACATGGCAATGACAAAAATACTTTCAAAAATACGGAATTCACAAACGCATTCATTGATAAACCGCCAATTCCTAACAGCCAATTTAAACCCCATTTGAAAACCGCGGTTATGAGGCAAGAAGGGCATTTTATTAAATTAACCAAAATCCATGTCGGTGGGGTTATCATAATTCCACCCAAAGCGTCGAGGGTATAATCGCCATTCAATAGGTGGTTTTTGTCTAACAAATCGGATGCCGCGGGCGGACCATGAAAAAGGATATTCGAATATCCAGTAAGAATTATACCTTACTTGAAGCGGATATCCGCCTAACAAAAGCGGGGCCCCAGTGTCCGACGTGGACGTAAGGAATGTGACGTGGAAAAACTAGTGGGTGATCTTTTTAGTGGGACACTGCAGAGCCCATGTGTGGATGCCACGTGAATATGGTACACTTGGCTATCAGAGCAGGAAATTATTTCCCCAATAAACAAAGGCAAACGCGACATATCTTACAGCTCATGGAAATGCGTGTGTGTTTTTCTCTTTGGCTGGTTGTTTTCAAACTCATTATGGAGAAGCTAATCAAGCTCCTTGTATTATTTGCTTCTTTTTTCATTATCCAAAAAAAATAAATTCTATTTTATTGGAAATAATTTTTAAAATTTAGAGTTTTTTACTTAGCAATTGAAAATGAATTATTTTCGTACAATTACATCTTTTTATAGAATTTCGATCTTCTAAAATAATATGTAAATTTTAGAGAGTAATGCATTTGTATAGCCACTAAGAATAAAATTAATGAAGTAAATTTTAAAAAAATCTATATATCTTCATCTAGGTGCACTTTATTGTGTCTTGATTATTAATTCTTTTATTAATGATAATTTTTCTACATTTTAAGGGATTCAAAATTCTTTTTTATTACCTTGGCACAAAATAATTGTGATTTTTATATTACCTTGTGAATAAAAATAGGGAATTAAAATTTATTAACTTTTATAATTCTATCTATAATAATTGGTATCAAGTGATAAAAAAAAAAGTGATAACCTCTATGGTTTTCTGTAAGTTTAATTCATCATGATGAAGGTAAATGAAAGTTGAGTTTATGATTTTTTAAGTTCTAGATAATAAATTCATAATGATAATTAAGTGTGATTTAGTAATGAGAGATTTAAATAATTTACTGAATTTAATATCATATAAAAAAGAAATATAATGATTTACCACTTATGTGATTTTCTTTAATTTTTCTAAGATTATTTTACATGATAAGAGACAAATGAAGGCTACCCCAAAAATCTTTTGGTGATTATAATTACTCAATGATTCTTTAAAAGAAAAAAAAAAAAGAAAAGGAAAACAATGATTCTTCTACCAACATATACCATCATAAAGTTTATATTAAATGGCAGAAACGACAACACGATTTGCAGTTTGTGCATATAAAATAAAGGTTTCTTAAAGTTGATCTATTACACAAGCCAACACATATAAAAAAAAAAA